>SDEE01000690.1:0-26054 GCA_004126415.1 Candolleomyces aberdarensis
TTATTGACCCTTGTTGTGATTTTAATAGTTTATAAAAGTAGTTGATTTAATTCATACAATATATGTCCAGGCTAAAGATTATCTAAACCATTCTATTCAATGTTGTATATGCAATAATCATTTTAATCTGTGCCATAAGATATTATTCATTCAAAGATGATATTGACTCAGTACTGAATTTCACATCAAACTCTCTACAGAGTTGGTACTGACTACTTGAGATAATATAGAGCCAGTACAAAGTCTTGAATTAAATATTGTTTTTTTACTCTAAAATGCACTTCTCTTTATTTTTGAAAATTTGCTTCAATACTGACTCAGTATAGAGTTGGTACTCTACTGGAGGGAGTGACAAGTACTCTCTCACAAAACACTCACTTCATATCAACTCAGGTATTAACAATGATGAAGAAGCAGGGTTAAAGGTTTTTTTTTTTTTTTTGCGTCTTGGATCCTAGGTTTTTCCTAAGTTTTTAACCTAGGTAAATAAGTAGATAAGTAGGTAGGTAGATAGGTTGGAGGTAAGTAGATGAAGGTAGGTAGTAGGTCAGAGGTAGATGTATAGGTAAGTAGGCAGATAGGTAGGTAGTAAGTAGATGGGATGAATGGAAAGATTAGGGGATCAGCAAATTGAGGGTTGAGAGGAGGTAGGGCAAAATTAGATGTGCTTAGGTATAGATACAAAAAATGTGGTGTTTTCTCAGGTAGAACATTACATTGGCATGTATAGATGGTGAGATAATGGAGCAGAGTTGGTATACCACCACAATGCAAAGTGTAGTGGATAGGCAGGCAGGCAGATAAGTAGGATTATAGATACATGATATAGCTGATTTTGAAAAATATGAAAAAGAGTTGAAGCAAGAAGTTGGAATGCAGGTAAGGCTTGAGAAATGGATCCAGTAGACCAAGTCATTCCTGAAGGAGAAAATGGACTTACAATCAGTCTACTAAATAAGGGTTACAGCTATTGCATTCAAGGAACACATTCCCATAGCTGTTGAATAGACAACATCTGATAGGGACAGTTTCAACTTTTTTTTGTGGTCTTGCATTTGACAAACACAGCTACATAGGTTTCAAGTTGACTGCATTTTGTAGGATTGTGTTCACTGCTCCACACAACCTTGAAATGACTGTGTGTCACAAGATTTGAGATGATCTTGTAATGTAATCAGCAAACGCACCACATGCACCAATCAAATACATTCATATCAGACACTAGTTGTTGGTGTGTGTAATATTCTGCATGCATAGTAAGTACATTCACTAAGCGCATGCATGAAGTGTGAATTTCTCTCACCTCCAAAAGCAAGCATATTGGGAACAAGTTTTGTTGTTACACGTATGCGTTCAGCAAACACTTTAGACAGTTCTGCTGTACAATTGTGTTTGCCCAATGCATAGTAGAACAGTTTGTGACTACAGCTAATTTGACTTAGTGTTTCATGCCAAGACTGCCCTCCTGCAACACATGTGTTGAGCAAATGCATGTTGATTGCATTTGCTAAATGTATGTGTTCACAGTGAGTAAAGGAGCAAGCTGTTGCTCAACATGCACACATGCATTTGGTGAACACATCTTGATTGTGTTCAGTTCAATGAATGCACCGTAGATGTGCTTGTTTACAGTGATCTGGCAAATGCATGTTGATTGCTTTCAGCAAATGGGTCAAGGGAGACCAACACATTTTGGAAAATGTGTTTGGCGAACGCAAGTGGACATACCAAGTGACCAAGTAAAGGAGTGAGCGCATGGATATGTGTTCTGAACAGAAAGAATTGTAAGTCAATATGGTGAGTTGCTCTGCTTACCAGATACTTGTTGAATGGACAAATAATCAGTTGAAAGTATTGACCTTGCAAAAATCACTCAGAGACTGCATGTAGACTAGATGAGAATAAAAACTAGTACCTCTTGCTAACAAATTATCAACTTGTTATATGGTTCCAAGATTAGTGCACAATGTAAACGGCAAAATAGTAAGTAATAAAATATGATCTAGCGAAATGTGAGAAGCAGGATTACCAAAGGATAAGTTTACTTACAAGTAATTGGAGAACCTTTGTGTTCCTCATATTTGCCGAAGCATACACACCACCTTTTTTGTGATTCTCTCTGCCCAGCTGCATCTTCCTCTTGTTTTTGTTGTAAATGTGCATGGTCCACTTTGTGTAGCCATTGCTATTGAAGGTGCGCATTGTGAAGTGCTCTTTCTTGTTGAATTTACTCTTATGATGCTCATGCCAACTAGCAGAAGTTAGCAACGTACAGAGACAATAAAAAATACCATGCACACAAGTATCCAAGTGAGGTGGGTTACATTGATGGGTTTATCTGCTCCCTTAGCGATCACTGCCTTCTTGCACCATTTCCTCCAGCTATCTCAGATCGCTCAACCCTTTGGGATACATTTCACAGACGTGTGGATCTGGTTGATGAGTTGCATCAACAAAAGGCTACGCAAAGTGAATCTGGTGTGTCACACCAAATCCAGATAAAAGACAGGGTTTCACAAATAGAAAAAACACTCATTGATGTTGGAGTGGTACAAGGACAAAGGTAATTAATTATGTTCTGCCGGTGATAATTTTTGTGAACCAAAAAATATTAGCTCACAAATCCTTGTTACCAAAGAACACTCACTCACCTTGAGGGTTTTAGTATGAGAATAAGGATGGTTTGAGCTGAATGGTCATGGATCTAGTGTAACACACCAGATTCATGAATGAAACAGAATTAGTTCACAATACATTTACATTGATTGGGATTCACCTTCAGTTGTGCTTGTATAAAGACAAGGGAGATTTGCACTGGACAGTCACCAATTTGATGTGACACACCAAATCTGAATATATAAACAATGTTAGTTACTTACTCATTGATGGACAACATCACCTACCTGGATGATAGTAGTACGAAGACAAGGAAGGTTTTAAGCTGGTCTGATGTGATGTCCTAGATTTAAATACCAAACAAATGTAATATCATTGGCTGTGACTTACCTTCTTGTAAGTTCTTTCTCAAATCCTCCTACAGTCTGGAAGGACTGATCAAATTGTCGTATCTGGATCTGGTGTGTCACACCGGATTCATGATACAATTGACTGTACCGAACTTTATCATTAGACTATTGCAACAGTGGTGAGTGTGTTCATTCATCTGGCACTTGTGTGGGAACTGAAGCATGGTATGCTTGTTTCCTACAGATTCTGTTGTACTCAGCCCCTCACTATCACATTACCATTATTGAGGTACGTCTTATGCTAAAATTAAATGCCACTAATCCACTTTGTAGAAATGTGTTTAACAAACGCACCTGCACAACTGTTGAGCCCGAGCCCTCCTTGTTTTCTTTTCACCACCTTTAAAGTAAGTGTTTTTCGGTTTCTACATTTTGTGAAGTAATTGTTTTAGACTTGCTACACATGTGTATACTTGCTGTAAATGCATATACTTGGCAAACATATGTTGATTGTGTTTGCTGTGTTGTGGAGAGTGCACCAACTCTGTACAGAGAATCGGTTCACTCACCTTGCACTCACCAAAAGTATGCTCAGTAGGGATTTTGTATGAGAACACTCATGCCAAATGAATGCATAGCGAACTCACTGAGTCCAGACCTGCACTTTGTCATTGTATGTAGGATAATAAGAACGTAGCTAGGATCTGGTGTTTTACACCAGACCTGCACTTTCTTGTCATATGTAGAATGATAAGAAGGTAACCAGGATCTGGAATTCCAGATCAGACCAGACCTGCACTTTGTTGTTGTATCTGGGATGATAAAAAATCCATGCCTATGCAGACCAGAGATTGCTGAAATTCTTCTCATGCTCTGCCCTTTCTTCAATCAATTGAATTACAATCAGCTCCTACCTCCACTCATCCACAGCATTGTCCCATCACACTTCCAAGATCGAATCACTGTGTTTGCTCTCCAACCCCATTTTTTACACCTGATTTGCTCTTCAAGACTTGATTACACCCCTTCTATGACTAGGCATTGGGTCTTGTTGCTGTTAACATGCTGTGCCCTTGCTCTCAACCATTATTTTCACCCTGAACACAGCTCTTCTGTTAATCAGATTTATTTTTCTTGTTTACATGTATTAGTATGGCTATAGAAGATACACTCCTTGCTCAAGAGGGCTTTTGTGTGGCAAATGCTTTTGACTTTTCATTGGATTGCTTGTGTGCAGGTCCTCCTGTCCATAAGTGTTGCAATCCATGACAGCCTGTAATTTAATCCAACTTCTTTCTCTTTCTAGCTCCTTCTCCTACCCTCAACATCACAAAAGAATTTCAAGGCTCCCCAAGACTGTTGTCTACAACAAGAACAGACTTGGTTACTGAATCTGCGTCAATGTCTCTTCCCTTCCCCAACCCCATGATTCCGACAATCCAAGGCTGTACATTCCTGGGGAACTTCAAAAAATGTACCCATAGGATGCATTCTACCCTTGCAAAGGATTCACCAACAAGCGTCTCTTCGGCTGTTTTGTAAAGTCATGATCTGAGCTCAACAACTTGTTGGTGCAGAATGAATGGAGACAATGGATCCTTTTCTAAAAATTACATCGGCCTTGGCATTCATTGGAGAAAAAGCTCTGCCAGGTCTTCAAACCAACTCCCCCGCTCAACAAACCTGTCTGGCTGTCAAAACAGGGCTATCTACACAATGCTAGCAAGGATTGCATTGTCAAAGCAGCCTTTCGCTCAGTCACAGCTTTTGCAGAGGTTTGTTCCTTTGCTGCATTCTGTTTTAGCTGTTTTGAGAGCTGGAGGACAGTCTGGTCAAGTAGAGCAGTGTTCTTTGAAGCCGGGGTGATATCATCAATGTGGACAGGCATAACAATGCGTACCTTGCCCTTGGCATAGATGTAAACCAACTGATCCACTTGCAAGTGCATGAATTCAAGCTCAAGAGCACTGACTGAGTGAAGCTTCTTGTTCCATTGCCTGGCTGGTTGCTTGAGTCTGTAGAGCAATTTCTTGAGTCTGCACACAAGGTTGGGGCTGCCTTCATGGAATCCCTTGGGCTGACATATGTAGATGACTTTTTTTTTTTTTTTTGAAATCACATTTATATCCCAGAGTACATAGGCAGGCTGGTTGCTATCTACCACACAGACAGCTTTACTGCATCATCTACATTGACATAACAGGCCCACCAGGACCAGTGGCCCTCCCAGGCTCCAGAGTGTGCATTTGTTACCCAAGACAGCTTATGCAAATTTGGCATTGGTCAGGGCACCCAAAGGCAGCATACCCACACCTCCAGTTCCCAAGTCCAGTCCGTCCTCCTCCCAAAGCCTTACAGTGAGCGCCCCCTACTGGTCTTTCTTGGCCACAGCCTTACAGTGCCAGCAGAGGGCTCCCTGCTTGTTGGCCCCAAAGGTTAGTCAGTCTATATCTAAGACCTAGGAATGCAGGTTTGACACCTGGCCCCAATTTTGACCCAATGCCCTCAGGGGCAGAGCAGAACCCAAATGCATTGGGGTTCTACTAGAGGAAGCCAATAAGCTCATTCAGAAGCTTTGGTGTGCATCTCCTGGTGTGCATGTCTGGACACTTGGTTATTATGTGCTCAGACAACTGGTTTACAGCATCGCATGTGCACAAGAGTTCCTTCTAGATGTTGGAATAACAATAGTACTTGCTGATAGGTGTGTGGTTTAGCATAGCCCTGCACATACACATGCACAACCTGGTCTCCTCTCCCACCAATTTAAGCCACGAGCCTCCATTGGCATATGTGGGTGCTATCACGGTCCCTCTTGTCTTGTTCATCACAAGGAACTGGGACCCACAGTATTCGACGGCTTGGAACCTCGCTGCCCAAGAGTTGAGTGTGGACTGGGTGATGTGCTTGCGCATGCTATCCAGGGATGTTTCTGGGGATTTTAAACTTGCGCCCTTCCAGGGCGCGAGTCTCCGAGTGCCAAAGGCGTGCCGGGGCGCGTTGCCACAGTCCTGCACACGCACACCCGCCGTCCTGTAAATACATTTCTTGCACATATCTGTGTCCCACTGTCCGTTGTCTCTGTGCAATGGAACCCACCAAAAAGCTCCCATTTGGGCAGCACTCTGTCATCCCTGGCCTAGCCAATGTGGCTCCCCTTCGCAAGACCAAATTCAACCCCAAATCTGTTGAAGCACCGAAATGCCTCTGCCTTTCTGAGTCGTCACTCAACGCAATGGCAACGCACATCAAAATTGTTGGTGTAGAGCATCAAATATTCAAGTATAATGTCCAAGAGCAAAGTATATGCACTACTCTTCCTGAGTTCATGTCCTCTAATGCTATAATTCATTAAGACCAAGCACTGCAGCTCTATTCAATATACATTCCATCATCACCTCAAAAAAAGCAAGAGCACGATGTTCAGTCCAAGCTGGCCATTCAAAAATCATCCAAGAATGAGCTGAAGAACAGTGGCTATGAACGAGTTACCCGGCTGTTTCAATGTCAGTGTGGGATCGATAATCACATTGGACATGAGGGCCGCCAATCGAAAGAACGACAGATCCCTTGGAAGAATGTTGGATGCCTAGTGTGGATTAAATTGGTCACTCTTCATGACACGAAAAAGGGTCTGATTTCCCACTGTTATTCCTATCTTATCTCTCGAGTCTCAAATTGATAATCTGATGCAGATAACACACTGCTGGCGATTGATGAAATTTTGGGGATTTTTGACCACTCTGACATGTGCCAATCACTTGTCGAGATGGAAAGAAATCCAATTATACCCCTCAATGCTGAGCTATGAGACTATGCGTTGAGCTTGCTCCGCAAAAATGTACTGTTGTCTCTGCTGAGAAGCGAGTGCTTGGCTTGGGCACAGGAAAGGTGGCCTGACGGAAACTTACCTGGCGACAATCACTCTCGATATAGGCTTGCCCTCCATGATACATCATCTCTCTACCGGACGATTGCAAAAGAACTTGGCATAGCTCAACGCACATTGGCAGAGGCAAATCTGGACAAGTGGTTCCGAAAAGGAAAATCACAGCCACCATCACCTCTCTTCACGGAATCATGCCTGCACTACCAGCCTCATGAGGAACCTTTGACTGATAGGTTCGAAATCATTATTGCAACTTCTGAGATGAAGAACGCAGCTTGGAAATATGGACACAATCAGCAAGTTTTGATGGACTTGACTTTTGGATTTTCTTCGGCTTGTGCGCTCTTGGCTATCCTGCTGGCTTTCAACGAAAATGGAACTGGCGTTCCTATTTGCTTTATAATCTTTACAGCTCGAGACTCAGCAAAGGCCATCCATGCCGATTACAACACCAAAATTCTTACTCACCTCCTGGGAAAGTTTAAAGCTGCAATGGGCACAAATTCCAACAGTGAAAAATCCAATATCTCAGTTGCAAATACGGACAATGATTCCTGGGAATGGACGGCTCTCTCAGCACACTGGCCTGGCATTCTCCTTCTCCTTTGCATGTTCCATTCTTGGCAGGCTTGGCAAAATGGGCTCAACCGGCATTTACGCTCAGTTCCAAAAGACGACCGACCACTTGTTTGATCACGTCTAGGAAAAATGCTCATGAAACTCCTAAAGGAAATTGCAGACTACTCTGAAGCAAAAGCACTATACGACACTGAGTGCTTATTCTGGACAGCACACAGCTGCAAGCGGAGCAACACTGCAAAACTACAAGCAGCTGGTGCACTTGCATTTCTCCAGTATTTTCATGACTATATTATTGTTGAGGCTTACTGGTTCTCCTGGTCCCCAGCTGGAGCTCAAGAGGCTGCAAAGAGACTCAAGATTTCTATATCCCGTGTTGCTCGTACAAACAACACCCTGGAATCCTTCAATGGGTGCATCAAAAACAGATACTGGCTTCAATTCCAGCACTCAGGACGGCTTCCATGTCTGGATCTCTACACCAATCTCACCATCACCCGTGTCATTCCAGAGTTTTTTGAAAAGCTAGAACAGGATCAACAATTGAAGAACTACTATGAAAACCTCTGGACCATCCTGCCCAAACATTTCAACGCTCACACACTCTCAGCAGACTTGCCTGTGCATCATTCAACCCCTGACTCATCATTTGAGGAAGCCAAGGAGATGCCACCCATCTCCAATCACTCCAGTATGACTGCAATTGAAGTCTTTGACTTTACACAGCAATGGATTGACGGGCTTGATGAGGAGAAAGACGAGTTGCCGCCCGATGAGCTAAACATCGACTCCAATGCAGTTGATGTGGCTGTGCCTCCAAAAGCCCTGTGCAACGAGGGTGCAAAACATTCTGAAAATAAGTGAGTGAGCTGGCTAGTCTACTATAAGTTGAATTTTAACCCACATATTCAGATCCAACACAAAAAGGTCATCTGAGGACAACATTGTTGAATCCTCTATTCTTGGTGAACAGGCAATCATTCCTCGTCCTTGTAAACCATATGAAAAGGTGAGAATTTATTTATTTATTTAATTTCCTAGTTAGCTAAGAGCTAAGCATGAATAAGACCAACTGTTAGCACCTCCGAGAAGAAGATTTCATGATTGTTGACGACTCTGAGGATTATGAAGCTCGAATGGACTCTGATGACATTCCATCCCCAGTACCTGAGAGTCCAGAGAGCTCAGAGTTCTCTGATTTTTTCCCCTCAACCTCAGTGCCTCAGAGCCCCATCCTGCACAAGGATGACTCCTCAGAAGACTGTGATCGTATCAATGAAGTGACAACAACAATGATGGAGGTACAACAGGCCCATGACGCACTTCTCAAGGCTATCCAAAGACTTGCCTTGCTTGAACCAGCTGCAATCAATGAGATAGACCAGTACATTAGCCCCAGAATTCGGGAACAGCTTGCTACGCCCTCAATCAATCCCTCTGTAGCCGAATCTGGGATTCTGGCACATCACCAACCCAACTCAGGATATTCCAACATGGAGCATGATAGACCAGGTTTGATACCATTTGGCAAGCAAAAGAAGGAAAAGCGAAAAGAATCATATAAAATTGGTTAAATTACAAGTAATTACAGTGATTACAGTAACCATAGTCAAATTAAACGTGCACACAAAGCGGGCTAACATACCTTGGCAAAATTGAAACAACCCCATGAGCAAAGCGCTCTCACACGCTCCTCCACACATTGATGCCTGCAGGCAAAGCACGCTAACATACCTTGCTAAAATTGAAACAAGCCTGTGCGTAAAGTGCGTCAACATGCTTCCCCAAGCATACAGGCCCACACATCGCCTCCAGTGAAAGAAGGAGCCCACCCAGCCATTGGAGATTGAAATGGAACTCTGCTTCAAGGGCGCAGGTTCAGGATCCTGTTTCTGGTCTTCTGCCTGTTGAAACAGGTGAGAGACTGTGTGCAGCTCTATGAGCCTGATGCTGGAGGCCCCACTCAAGTTTTGAGGGGGCTTCAATGAATTCCAGCAAGTGTGCCAAGTGCCCTGCACACAGCAAGGGAATGTGCCTGTCCTGAGTGGACAGACAGGTCTACTGATCACCTGGCAGCTGCTATTGAGTCTGTAAAGACAACAATTTGATTGCAGCCTTCTTGGACTTGCCTCCTCCACCTCTAGCTGTTCCTCAACTGGTTTCACAGCCTCCTGTGCCTCCAGTCATTCTCAGACAATCCCAGTGTGAGGTGAAGAAGCCAGGTGAGTGGTGGAAGATACCTAGGCCTGCTCTGCGTCCATATGAGCATCCTCAGTGTTAGATTATGCTCCTCTGCTGATCTAATGGCTCTTGGCCTCTGCCCGCCAACACTCTCGTAAGCCACAACCAGTGTTCGCTATACGCCACTACCTGTGCAAGAGTTGTCTAAAGGCATGCCTTAGCTTAGCTTGGATCCACTACCAAGTTAGCAGTTTGACCCTACAAGACCGGATAGCTCAGTGGTTAGAGCATCCACCCGGAGTTGGGAAGGTCCTTGGTTCAAACCCAGGTCTGGTCATCTCTTTTCTGCCACTTGTATTTCAACACTCAGTGTGCTCAATCTCTTACACCAGATCCCGTTCCTGCTTCACTGCCTCCTGTTACGATCACCTGGACTTGTCTCATGGACCCTGTAGTCTCTATAGTCTTTACCTCATGTATGCCTTGTGTTTGCCTTGTGGTTACCTCATGTACGCTCTATGAACTCATGTATGACCTTATGACCAGTACTTAGTGTTTCAGTAGCACATGTTTTTCATTTAGCTTACTCATAGTCTCACTTTGCTGAGGATGGAGCTCGTGTCAATGTTGGGGTAAAGGAACTGCTGAAGGTGCGTCTGCTTTCAACTTGTTTTAGCCTTTACCCACCTATGTTTAGCGAGCCATTTCCCAGGCTAGTCGTTCAACAAGGGACAATTCAGGTGTTGACGATGAGTCTGATGACTCTGATGATGCTGGTAGGAAGAAGAAAAGCAAACAAAAAAAGGTATGCCTTTGATATAGCTTTATTTAGCCGTCTCTACAACTCATCTTTATACTAGCTTGATTTTCCCCCGGAAGAGAAGGAGCAGCTCAAGATCATTCAAGATCTCACTGACCGTTACCGCTGCAATGATAAGCAGTGCTCAAACACCACTTGCTATCTGGCTGGGCCAACCGGCGAGCATATAAACCTAACCCATCTCCATCTCCGCACTTGGGCTGCTGCCGTAGTACGTTACTCCCTTCTGCGGCGCTATTATTCTTACCTCTTTTCCAGCAAGGAAACAAGGAGGGTGCCGATATGGATACTCCTCCAAACAACAAGCTCTTTGATGCCTCATGTTCGCGTAATGTGATGGATATCAGTACCTTGGCTAAGCGACGGGCTGGCATCGTGAAGAATGATCAAAATACCTCTGCTCTGGCGCCATTGGCAGGACTGGCTGAGCTTATCCATGCAATCCGAGGTCCTCCATCTGTTGCCGATGCTGCTCTGCCTGTCGCACCTGCCAGCAATTTACTCGAGCCTATGGATCTCGACGACTTCTGCATGCTGTTTGGCATATCATATGGACTCAAATTGAAGCTCGAGGATGCGGATATCACTGGCCCTCATGTTCTTCGGTTGGTTAGCGATACTGATCTTCGAAGTGATGCAAAACTGTCTATTGGTGAACTAGCTACGCTACAGGATGCTGAGGAGCGATGGAAGGTCAGGCAAACTGCATTGTAGTGCTCAAGTACCTATTATACATAGCCAGCGTGTCGAAAAAAGCCCCAGGTCATTTCTGGAGTAATACGAGTACATGCTTCATACAGTTCATAATAGTGTGTCTCTCGAGTGTAAAAACCAAGGCCAATCCGGCGAAGGTATGACTTGATAGAAGAAAAGGCTTGCTCTATAGGTTGATAATCCGGGGAGTAAGGAGGAAGATACTCGATCCGACAGCCGAAGCTATGGACAAGCTCGCGGATTTCTTCAGAATGGTGAATGCGAGCATTGTCAAGAATAAGAACGCTCCGGGGGCCAGGATAAGGAGTGGTGGTGGGAAGCTGCATTGTCAGAGTCAGTCTATGCAACAGTAGACAGGGAATGGAGCTTACAACGTCATCACGAAGGTACTCGTAGAACGAGTTGTGGGTGAACGAGCCTTTGATGACGCGCGAGGCTATGATACCTTCATTGAGTGCCATGGCAGCACACATTGAGAACCTCCGTTTCCGAACAAACGGGTCATGTTGCTCAGCACGCTCCCCTACTGGTGACCTCCCCCACAGCCTAGCATAAGTACGATCATCCTTTGAGACTTCGTCAATCGAAATCAGGCAGAGCAGATTGTATTGCCCAATGCGATGAACAAAGTTGGCACAAAGAACAGGGTCTCGTTCTTTGGCCAGCTTCTGAACACGCTTGATGCTGAGCCCAGCTCGCTTCAGAGACCGATGGATGGTTGAGAGGTGGACAGGTAGATGGCGGAATTCTTCAAGCCGTGCAGCATATTCATCGAGGAACATTGTTGGTCGATATTGAGCAAGCTGGAGGAGATAGCTGCAGTCATTGCGCAGCAGGAGGCGTGGCCTGCCTCTCCCAATGGGCTGCTTTGGTGCTGCGCTGCCAGTCAAGTGTTTCCGGCGCCGTGCTCGCCATAATGTACGCTCGGAAAAGCCGCCAATATCAGCGGCTTCTCTGGCTGAAAGAGCACCACTATCTAGGAGGCGAAGCATGGCCTCCTTCAAGTCGGTGCTAATGTGTCGATAAACCATGTTGGCAGTGGTGCAGGCCTGCAGCAGGAGAGGTGGTGGCCGTCGAAGATCAAGGATTCAAGGCTGGCAGCATGCTGGCAGCTCATCGATGTACAAATAGGGACATACAAAGCGGAAGGTCATCGGGAACAAAACTTTTATTTTCTGCGCTGACTGACATCATATATGCAAAGAGCAATAAAGGAATCAAACTTGCAGCAACTAACGTCAGAAATTCAAGATTGGACAGTTGGAGAAAATAATGGGAACAAAATTATCTTCTTCAAGGAAAGACAATACATCCCAAATGACATCCAAATCAGACGGGACATTGTCAAAAGATTCCATGATCATGAAACAGCGGGACACCCAGGGGAACTGGAAACGTACAACCAGACCAGAGAACTGTATTGGTGGCCAGGAATGCGGACATTCATCAAAAATTATGTGAAGGGATGCGCACAATGCCAACAATTCAAAATCCGACGAAACCCTACAAAACCACCACTCATGCCAATAGAAGGACCCAAAACAGTGGAACCTTTCAAACAAGTTGCCATGGATTTCATTACTGATCTACCAGAAATAGAAGGATTTGACTCAATCTTATCTGTGGTGGACCATGGCCTTTCAAAGGGGGTGATTCTGATCCCAACAAGAAAAACAGTCACTGCCGAGGATACAGCTAAGCTATTATTAGATAATTTACATAAACGATTTGGACTACCGGACAGGATCATTTCCGATAGAGGACCTCAATTTGCCGCAAAATCATTCAGAGAACTTCTGAAACTCCTGAAAGTTGACTCAAACCTATCAACGGCTTATCATCCCCAATCAGACGGAACTACAGAAAGATTTAACCAAAAAATTGAAACATACATTTCTATCTATTGCCTAACTAACCCAAAGACTTGGAAAGAAAAACTTCCGACCCTGGAATTTGCACACAACAGCAGAAGGCATTCTGACCGACAACGAACATCCTTTGAACTGATGTATGGATATACACCACGAGGCATCCCAATAACCTTCCAAAAGTCAAAACTCCCAAACGTCCAAGAACGGATGGAAACCCTCAAAAGAGATAGAGAAGAAGCACTAGCAGCACATGAGTTAGCATGCACTCGAATGGCGGACAGAACCAGACGAGAGAACCCTGAATTTAGAAAAGGGGAACGTGTCTGGCTTGAGGCAAAGAACTTGAAACTCCCGTACTCCAAGAAGATCTCAACAAAACGAGAAGGACCCTTTGAGATAATGGAAGTACTGGGACCTGTGACATACCGCCTCAGATTGCCGACTCAATGGAAGATCCACAACATGTTCCACTCCAGTCTACTATCTCCATTTGTTGAAACAGAAACTCATGGTCCAAATTTCACAAAGCCACCCCCAGATATTGTGAATGGACAGGAGGAATACGAGGTAGAAGCTATCATTGCTCACAAAACGAATCGAGGGATCAAGTACAAAGTTTGATGGAAAGGCTATGGCAGTCTTGACGACTCATGGGAACCTGCATCAAATTTCAAAAATGCGCAGCAAATTCTTGATCAATACAGAAAGACACATGGCCTATGAAACACCCAGACTTATGGTAAATGAATCTCAGGGGAAAACTAATTAAAAACCGACAGGATGGCAAATGAAGCAACATGAGGACTTCTTCAGTTTATGCACCAAGATCCAGGAAACACTGAATATGAAAAACACATGTTGAGATAAGAAACATGAGGTATAAACAGCTGACCAGTACATGAGGCTAACAATCCACAGATAAAAGACCATTGAAGACAACAAAGGAAGAACAAGAAACCGCCCAACTTCTTAACTCATCAGCTCTCCTCTCTAAATCTCCTTATCCTCTTGATCATGCCTGCTATCACCCGTTCCAACACTCGCCGACATGCTGCTGCTGTCAATGCTGCACCCATCGCCCGTCGACGCCCTAACAGAGGGATCACTCACACCGACTTCTCCAATCTCATTGGCACCTTTGAAGGCAACAAGACAATCACCGACAAACTAGATCGTCCCAACCCTTTACCAAGACTTCAACTGGAATACGAAAACCAAAGGATTAGGTTCCTTCAACTCCAGATGATGGTCAGTGACCAAAGGAAGGTGTTGAAGGAAACCTTCAAGAAGATGAAGGATTACAGATTGGACGCCTTCATGAAGGATGAGGTGATTAACCTCATAGAAGATGATTTAGAACCTTCCCCAAATCCCTCATCAACATCCCCTCCCCCACTCCCTCGACGAGGAACTCCTTATCCTCAATTCGTACAAGGAAGTTCTAGGAACAATGGAGAAGAACTAGGCTACCCTGATGGATGCTACCTCTGCTTCTATAGCAGAGAACGTTGTGATGGATGTATGGCTAGGACCTGGGGAGACGCTTAGTTGAAGTCAGGGACTTCAACCTAGTGAGGGGGTAATGTTACGATCACCTGGACTTGTCTCATGGACCCTGTAGTCTCTATAGTCTTTACCTCATGTATGCCTTGTGTTTGCCTTGTGGTTACCTCATGTACGCTCTATGAACTCATGTATGACCTTATGACCAGTACTTAGTGTTTCAGTAGCACATGTTTTTCATTTAGCTTACTCATAGTCTCACTTTGCTGACTGATACTTTAATATTGCTGACTGATGATACCATGCCTCTTACATGAGGCGCATAGTATATAAGTAGGCTAGAACAGTCTGTATTCCTTAGCTCGTTCTTAATAGAACCACTCTAGTGAATACTTGAACCCAGAATTGCTAAGTCATCGCTTAGCACCAGAATCTTAGAACAAACTCTTTGTCTGAACTTGTACAAAAGCCTCGTATAAGCTTGAACCTTAAGTCTTGTAGAAAGCCTCACAAGACCAGAACAACCATCGCACGTGAACAGATCTCGTATCAAGAACTTGAATATGTCTTACTCTTATTCTATAAAAGCATCGACGTAACACCTCCTGTGGATCTGGTTGATGAGTTGCATCAACAAAAGGCTACGCAAAGTGAATCTGGTGTGTCACACCAAATCCAGATAAAAGACAGGGTTTCACAAATAGAAAAAACACTCACTGATGTTGGAGTGGTACAAGGACAAAGGTAATTAATTATGTTCTGCCGGTGATAATTTTTGTGAACCAAAAAATATTAGCTCACAAATCCTTGTTACCAAAGAACACTCACTCACCTTGAGGGTTTTAGTATGAGAATAAGGATGGTTTGAGCTGAATGGTCATGGATCTAGTGTAACACACCAGATTCATGAACGAAACAGAATTAGTTCACAATACATTTACATTGATTGGGATTCACCTTCAGTTGTGCTTGTATAAAGACAAGGGAGATTTGCACTGGACAGTCACCAATCTGATGTGACACACCAAATCTGAATATATAAACAATGTTAGTTACTTACTCATTGATGGACAACATCACCTACCTGGATGATAGTAGTATGAAGACAAGGAAGGTTTTAAGCTGGTCTGATGTGATGTCCTAGATTTAAATACCAAACAAATGTAATATCATTGGCTGTGACTTACCTTCTTGTAAGTCCTTTTTCAAATCCTCCTACAGTCTGGAAGGACCGATCAAATTGTCGTATCTGGATCTGGTGTGTCACACCGGATTCATGATACAGATCATGCTGGACCTCTCCAAACACTTCAACCTGTAAGACTTGAATGAAACCAAGTTCCTCCTTAGTGTTGAAATCATCTGGGACTGTGCTAACCACCCCATTTCCCTCTCCCAGCACCAGTACATCATTGACATGCTTGAGTATTCATAGCTAAGTGCAATCCAGTAGTCCTCAAGTCAGAGTACTGAACTGGATCTTATTAAAGCAGAAATACAACTTACCTGGAGTCCTCAAGTCAGAGCACTGGAAAAAAAAAAGAGARRAAAGTCAGAGTACTGAACAAAGGGACTCCAGGATGTGAATCTACAGTTTAAATAAGCTCTACACAGTCATGTGATGAGATAAAAATTAGATAGCAATAAGAGATAATAACCATAGGAGATGTGCAGGCACGTCATGGGGAAGAGATAGGTGAGGGAACTGACTGTGGTGAGGTAGGGGACAGTGTGCATATAGTCAATCTCTTCCTGTGTCTGAGGATGCATGGTCTGATCAAAGTAGAGTGGTGTTCTTGGAGGCAAGGGTGATGTTGTCAATGTAGACAGGCATTATGATGTGTACCTTGCCCTTGGCATAGATGTAAACTGACCAATCTGACTGCAAACATGTGAAACTGAGCTGGAGGAGCACAGAGTGAAGCTTCTTGTTCCATTGCCTGGCTGCTTGCTTGAGTCTATAGAGCAATTTCTTGAGTCGGCACACTATGTTGGGACCACCTTCATGGAATCCCTCAGGCTGACACATGTAGATGACTTCCTCCCAAGTTCCCATTTGTGAAAGCAGCTGAAATATCCACAGAGCAAAGCTCCATGTCCTCAATGCCTGCAGCAGCAAGAGTAGTGTGCAGGGTAGCAGCACGGAATGTGGGGGAGTAGATGTCATCATAGTCAATGCCAGGACATTGTGCAACCTTGTTCTTGAAAACCCAACCTAATGGAATAGCCTTCTCTCCAGGAGGCAACTCAACAAGCTCCCAAGTCCCATTGGCAATGAGCGTGAAAATCGCATCTGCAGCTGCTGCTTCCCAATGCTGCGCTTGAGGCAAAGCCAAAGCCTGCTTGAATGTCCTTGGATCACCACTGACTTGAGCACTTCTGCATAACCACCAGGGTCGCAATTGCGGGAGATGGATGACTTGATTCCCAGTTGTCAACAGTAAGTGGGATGAGTTGGGGAGCAGGAGCAGGCTCTGGCAGTACAACTAGAGCAGCAGGAGGGGGTGAAGCAGGAAGGGGATCTGGCGTAAGAGATGGAGCGTGCTGAGGATGCTCATATGGACATGGAGCAGGCCTAGGTGCTGTTTCCTTTGTAGGGGGGCCGGGGAACACACACTCGTCAAACTCTGCGCACTCGGAGATGATGAGCTGCTTGGTGACCGGATTGTAGAAGGTCCAGGCACTGTAGTCAAGTGGGTACTGCATGTGTGACTCCAGCTTCTTGCTTGTCCTTCTGTACCTCCCCCAGAAGCGGACGGGTGAGTTGTGTCGAAATACAAGTGGCAGAAAAGAGATGACCAGACCTGGGTTTGAACCAAGGACCTTCCCAACTCCGGGTGGATGCTCTAACCAACTGCTAACTTGGTAGTGAATCCAAGATGTGCCTTTAGACAACTCTTGCACAGGTAGTGGCATATAGCAAACACTGGTTGTGGCTTACGAGAGTGTTGTCAGGCAGAGGCCAAGAGCTTTTTTTTTTTTTTTTTTGAAATCATATTTATATCCCGGGGTGCAACGGCAGGCCGGTCGCTATCTACCACACGRKAWKCATTACTACACGAGTTTCTCCAAGACTCACGCCGTGGAACCGAGCGTAAACTTAGATCGGTGAAGAGGCTTCGTCTGGTCCTTCGAGAACCCCAGCCTCTGGACTTGCAGAACCTCGAACAAGAGGGTCGCCGGTTCAGGAGAGATGGCATGGAGTTTAGCATTAGCTCTATTCCCTATGACACCTATCCCTGATGGCTGTTAATACTATCATATCGCACAAAACTGATGATCTTGTTGTGGATTCCTTTCCCTTTACTGCTGGCATTCTGGTCTATTTCATGCAATGGACAATTGGGACCTTGTTCCGCTACTACATATCTACCTCCCTACGTCGGCATAGGTTTCTTGTATTAGCATTAAACTAATAATCTTGTGCTAGAGAGATAGTACCTCACCCCTTGTTGTCGGCCGTTTTGGTATTCTTACGCAACGTACAACGACACAAATGGAGGTTGTATTAGTGAACTTGTACGAGATAATTATATGCATTTCGACGATTAGACTCGCATTACCAAAACAGTCGTATCATCCATCCATTGTCCAGAATATTCAGCCGTCAACGATCTTGACACCTTCTCTGCGTCCGTCCCACCCAACCTTACGCGTATCAAGCCCATTGCTGCATTGGTATGACTACCGCCGGGACCGTTTCCAGACGCTGCAGCAGATGACATAGCCTGAGAGGGTGGGTCCAATGAAGACATAACGCGCTTCATCGTAAGTATCACACCAGAACCCATATATAGACGCCGGATTAAAATGTAATTCATCTTATAGGTCTCCCAATCCATCGGAGAACAGGAGCAATACAGGGGAGGATTCAGAGGAACTGGATGGTGACGACGGAGCGGCCCCCTCTGAGTTCGTACTTGACCCCAAAACGGATGCTTCCTTATGCTGGTCGTCGCCACTATTCTTGTCACTCCTGTTAGCAGACGAAGCCAGGGATAGGCATAGAGTGTCGAGATGGCCCTTAGGGGAGTTCACCTAGGCTACTTCACAATGAGCCTTCACCGGGTGATGGGGGTAGGATCAGAGGAGAGTAGGGCGAGAATGAGCACTCACACGATGAGACCAAACCGTATTACTTACCACAGCTTTCGATTTTTTCAAAATCGGCTCCATATCCATAGAATGCCGCACCAGCGGCGACGAAAACGCTCAGCCGTCCCAAAGCCAATCTGAGCAGGTATATCCGATGAACAGCTCTGGCCATGATACAAGCTACAAGGGTGAAGAAAGGATATCAGCAAACAAGGCTCGTTGTAGCTTAGATTGGGTTATCAAGGGTGACAGACGAGTAGGGACGACCGTGCCCATGACTTAGTCGTCAAATCCCAAAGGCCTTCCGTCCGGGCAGCAGGTACCAAAGATGAACAGACGTACTTGCCTTGCAGCATCATCGCAAGCATTCTTCAACTCCGCAATTTCGCCTCCCCTCTGTCCGATGCAGGAACTGTGGCTGCCAGAGGTTTCCAACGGCCGGTCTGCGGGATCAGGACTCGGTGAACCAGCCTTTTTGGCCTGAAGTCGAGCAGACCGNACCTGCATACTCACGTTGAATAAGGTGTTTTGTCGGGCGGATATGGGGAGATTACTAGGGAGCTCTGGTTAATAGTGGGCACAGGCCACGGTCATACGGGAGAAAGGAATTGATGGTCGTAATGATGAATTATTTCAGGCACATAATAGCCAGCCATCTCGCGTCCCATCATCTCCGAGCCCATCTTCCACCTCTCTGGCGTAGAGATATGTCATTCTCGATCCTGGAGCACCATATCGCATTCCCTGACCGTCCGGATTTCTTTCCGTCTTTATAGCCGACTCTCCTGTTCACCGTACCGGTGATCTGCGTGCCTAGGATGGAAAATTTTGAACGCGCCGCTGATATTGCAGGAGGAGGTTGAGTTCCTTGGACAAATGGTACGTAGCCACTTCTGTACCGGTACTAGCATCTGACATCTGTTAATGCTTTTCCAGGTGAAGGAATCGCCTCTCCAGTAGATCCTAGAACAGCCGTGGGCTGTAGTGGAGGGGTGTCTTTCCTCAAGCTGAAGTTCCAATACCTATCACAGGCGTAAGGCACTCTTTCCATCTTTTTTGCCATTGCTCCAGCCAACTTCACGAGCTTGCAGAATATTCACCGTACCTGTGATCTGCGTGTCTAGTCAGATGGAAAGAACCCAAATGCACCGCTGGTATTGCAGGAGGCTCAGTTAAAGGTGAAAGTCTTTGGGTAAACGGTACGTATCCACTCTCCTCGACATACCAATGCCTCTTCAGGTGAGGGAATCCTCGCTCTGGTGGATTATCAACAGCCGTGAGCCGTAGTGGTACCCCTTACACTCCCCGAAAAACGCCTCCGAGCCACAATATTTTTGTGCCCGGCTCCATTCGTGCGGAGACATCGTCAAGCCTCAGGGATGCATTGATCAGGAATGCGATGCCAGTACTTTGGCTCTTGCACTGACCGCCAATACCGGGTCGGTGCCATGAAGGCGCTACGAAGTTATCACAAGCAAGAAAGCCAGCACCTCACCTCCTGGACGCTCACCTCTTGGACGATAAAATACCGGAAATTCTGTCTGCCCTTGCCTCCTTCGATACTAGTTTCCGAGCCCTGATTTCGACGCGCCCCTAAACTGGCCACTGAGCAGTCAGACTGGCTTCAGATTGGTTTCAACCGTATCGGTACCGGACATTGAAGAGTGTCAGGTCGCAACGTTATCAGCTTCACTCATATTTTAATCCGCCAGATGTGAGAAGACATCTTTCAGTTCGTGTTCTGACCGCTCTTTCGCGATACAGCTCTCACACTCCCTGCAGAATCAGTCATATGTTCAACAAGGGCAGGTTGCTTTTCCTGCTTCGAGACAGGATCTCTCAGCACCAGGATCGACGAATCCACCAATCGGTTATCTCGGGTCTTCAGCAGGCACATTCGAGCCGCCGAACTTAACTGCAGTCTGCGAAAAGATTACGGAATGGGTATTCGAAAGTAACGTCGGGTCTTCCGTCCAAGACAACAACTCTTTTCTACATAGCTCTCATTACTAACGGAGCCTTCGACACATCGCGCATTCGTGGACACGTATTGCGGTGCGCGCCTCGTTCGCAATTGACCTTTCACCCAGGTTCTAAGACAGAGGCGTGGCTTTGGACGAGCCGTCGTAGGATTTGATTCGGGATTTTCGCCACGCATGAGGCCATCTCGCTAAGCATTCGAGGACAGGACCAATCGCTAGGTCGGCGACAGCCTGGAGTCTTAAATAGCATGTCGGTGCCTAGATAGAGTAATGAATCAAGGGCTTGCACGGACCAGTAATCTGGTTGTCCCGGGCCTGGGGTTCTGTCCTGGCGCGAAATTTCCTAGATAGTAGACAAATACACCGAAGTTGAATTTTGGGAACCGAGAAAACATGGAAACATGACATGGGGTATTGTACAGGCAGAAGATACATATAGGGCAGCGGAAGGGACGTAGCACTAACACGAAAGAACACGCGAAAAGATCCATAAATCACAGTAGAAGACAGCGGACTACAGAGAAACAGGACAGAGAATAAAAAAAGACTAGAGTTCAGGCATAAATTAAGCATATACTCGAAAAGCAAGCACATCGATCCATAGCACAAAGTAAATAGTAAAGAAAAAAAGAATCGAGAGGATAGCGAAAAACGTGGAAATCCAAAAGTAAGGGACGAATGGGGTGACAAAAAAGGCAGATTGGGATGCGCAATCGGGGGTGGATGGGGCTGCTGCTTGTTCCAACRGCACCAACTCCAGCAACCGAGCAATATCTATGTGCCCATACCACTCTGCCAGCGAGAGGGCCGTGTCCCCGTTTGAGTTGCAATCCCTGTGGATGTTGGTGACCTTCGGAGAAGCGAGCAAAATTTGGACGGCGTCGTCGCGGCCACTGCTGGCGGCGAGCATCAACGCCGTGTTGCCTCGTTTGTCTCGGTGGTCGACTGAAACGCTTGGTTCGGAGAGGAAGAGTTGAAGGAGCGAGTCGTGACCGAAATATGATGCCCATTGAAGCGCAGTTCTACCGAACTTGCAATCCTGTGCGTTGGGATGATCGCGCCAGTTGGTGAAAGGAAGGATGTTGTGCACGGCGTCTTCGTCTCCGCTTCGGGAAGCACAAACGAGGAGATTGCATCCGCATGCTGCAGTGACATTGGGGTCCATTTCGTGGCCTCGTGGATGGGAGAGAAGTTGGTGAACCATCTCGAATTTCATTCGATGTGCCGTCGCAACGAGGGCGTTGTATCCATGAGTAGGGCAGCGGGCATCGACAGTGATATCCTTTCGACTAAGGAGGGTGTCAACGATTTCCCATTTGCCCAGAGAACACGCCCAGATAAGCGCCGTGCAGCCGCAATTTCCGGGTGCGTTCACGTCGAGGTCGGCTCGAGGCAAAAGTAGCTCCAGGATTTCTGACGACCCAAATCTGGTGCAGTATACAAAGATCGGGTCACCCGATCCTTCAGGTTTGGCGCTTTGGCTCACGTCCTCATACCGGCCGCGAAGTTTCTGACGGAGCGGATCATAGGCGTTACATGTTTCGTATGGTCTTCTGATCCTATCCGTCTTCTTATCCAGACAACCGTCCGATATGCCAGTTGACGACCATTGAAAACCTTGCAGTCTTTTTCTGTCCTCCAGTAGACGGCATTCTCCAAGGAAATAGAAGTAGAATTCCCATCGTTCCTCCCCTAAGACACGGATTTCGGAGTGCTTGCTCTTGACCCACATAGGTATTTGCACCACACATTGCATTAGAGAATTGACATCGATCATGGGGTGTTCAAGGAGCAGCTGGACAAAACCTATATCATCAGCCTGGACTGCGATAGACAACGGAGAAGGTTTTCCCGCATTTATGTCCAATTTCGGCTGAGAAAGAAGGAGTTTGATGGTGATGACGAAGTGGAGAGGAATGCTACCAAGATGCCGGGCCATAAAAGCCCCTCCAAGTGCAGTGTATCCATCAGTTTCCCGGTTCAGGTCGATGTCGGGATGCTCAAGCAGTAACTGGACCACCGAATGATTCTGCGGGCGGGCGGACGCCTGGACCAAGGGAGGCGGATTGCCAGAATTAGGGTCGATTGAAGGAAGGGATAGGAGGAAAGCCACAGTCTTTGCGGATGCTTGGGACGCCGCAGTCGAAAGTGCAGAACGCCCATTGAGCTCAACAAAGTTGACATCTATTATTCCGCCTCTTGAAAGGATTGTTTTGATTTCATTGAGTTTCTCTTCCTGATAATCACTGGTAGTAGCAGCTGAAATAAGTGCCCTGCTACCAGATGATTCTTCAAAGATAGCTGGATGAGATAGAAAACTATCTATCACGGTGGGGCTCCGCCTTTGAATGAGTAGTGTAGGCTCAAGATGCAGCATGAGTGGGGTTTTCCTGTCCATGTTCAGTGCATTCACATTGATTCTAGGGGATGCTAGAAGCAATGGAACAGCATCTTCCTGCTGCAATGCAGCAGCATGCAATGGTGTTGGGAGCTGGCGATGATCCAAGAACCGTTCGGACTTCATTGTGTCGGCGCATTTGCAGGCCTCATGACCGATTGTGAGACCCATGTTGACATCAATGTCGGAACGTTGAAGTAGCAATCGGATAATGTCCAAATTTGGCCTGTCACTGAAACATGCAAACCACAGCGCAGTTGGACGGCATTTGTAGCTTTCAGCCCGAAGGTTGATATCGAGCTCCTCGCCGCAGCTATTCAGCAGTAGCTCGACAATGCCTGTGTGACCTTGGTGGCATGCATGCATCAGCGGTGTTAGGCCGCCCACGTTCATGTTAACGTCGGGTCTGGACACAAGAAGCTCCGCTATTTGTCTATGACCATGATGTGCCGCCATAGACAAAGCACTCCAGCCTTTGCAATCTACTGCGTTGACGTCAAGGCCTTCTGTTGCTAATAGCTTCCGTACCAACACCTCCTGCCCTTTCAAACATGCTTGCACCAATGCTGTCGGTTCACCCAGACTAATATCCACTTCTGGCCTTGACAACAGGAGGTCCACAATTTCCCAGCATTCCGCCGCGATGGCACAGGTAAGAGGTACTCGCCCCATCGTGTCAGGTACATTGATGTCGATGTCCGTACGACAGAGTAACTGCCTTGCGATTGGTAATCGGCTGTTGGTTGATGATAATGGGCTGAGGTATCCTAGTAGACTGCTAGCCTCGTCTATTTTGCATTGGATGGCCTGAATCAAGGGAGGAGTAGAACCTTTGTTGACAAGGATGTCCTGTCGAGAAAGGAAAAGGTCCACAATGCTTGAGTGCCCCTCCATCACTGCAGCAGAGAGAGCCGTGCACCCCATTGAGTCCTCTCCATTGACATCGGCATGCTCCAACAGCATTGCAACAATTGATGTGTGTCCTGCCTTCACTGCTTCCACCAAGACTACTGGCTTTGGGCGTATTTTCGTCTTCGAGATGAGTTCAGTTGCGATATCTTGAAGATCAAGGCTTGCAGCAATCTGGAGGTAGAGGTGGACATCATCCTCGTCTGCATTCCTGAGAATCCTCTCTTTGGCTGAAATTAACTCCAAATAAGAGTCGCATTCTTCTCGACAGCTGAGCCCTAAGTCCCAATAAGGCTCGGGAGGTGGCATCTGGTATAAGGCAATTGACAAGGCTGTTCCTGCCCTATTGCAGCGAGCGTGTAGGTTGACATGAGGATGGGAGATAAGCTTGGAGATGATCCCGCTGCGACCTCGGAAAGTGGCTGCGATCAGAGGTGTGCACCCACAACGAGGCCCTAGGTTGATGTCGATATCGGGGTGGGACAGCAGTAGCTCAACAATGGCGATATCGGTGCCGGGCAGGCCAAGCTCGCCGCTGGCTTGCATAAGGGCTGTATATCCCGTCCATGGGTTCCGTGCATTTATGTTGAGATTTGGATGCAATAAGATTTGCCTGACCATTGCCTCGTCATTATTGTGTGCAGCCCAAGCGAGTGGAGTGAGTCCTGTATCGCAATTGGTCGCATTCACGTCAATGCCTGGTTTGGAGAGTAGTAGTTGGATAGTGGCCTTCTGATTTCGCCCAACAGCGCACGCCAATGCAGTGCAACCGCATGTAGCTCTAGCAATTAATCCTTCTTTTGGGGTGCGGGACAGGAGAAACTCCAACATTGATTCATGCCCGAAACCTGCTGCCAACATAATGGGTGTTTTGCCCTCTGCCGATTGGTCCATTGGAGAAAGTGAAGGCCATTTTTCCATGATGACTTCTGCTGTATCGGCATGTCCGCCTATGGCAGCCATGTGAAGGAACGTGAAGCGGTTTCGCGAAGTGATTGTGCAACCCTGAACATGATCTAACAGATAGTCTTGAAGGCCGACCAGTGAAGCCAGGTGCCCCGGATTGAGGTATCCTTCCTGAGATATCCATTCGTTCGACCACGACCACGACCGAATTGGCGATTGCCATCCCTGGGCGGGAGATTGCGAGAGTTGAAGGAATTCTTTTACGCGATGCGGTAAACCCGATTCTTTGCAAGCAAGGCGTGCATGACAGTGCCAGGTTTTATAAGCATAACCGTAGAAGGGGTTGTTGTAGGATAATTCGTGAAGGATATAATCGTAGACAACGCAAACGGACGATAATGTCGAATGCGGATTTGAGTCTAGCCAGGGCGAGTGTCGGTCCTTTAAGAAAACGCTTGTCGTGTAATCTATCATTATGGTTTGTCAAACAGCTGATCCAGATGTCTGTGACGAATGGAACATACGAATGAGTCTGACACCTCCGTGTCCTTGCCCCCCTTGCCAATGTGTGTCAAGCGCAACAAGGCCGCAGCAAACGTCGAGGAGTAGTTCAATCGGGGACATGCGATTCGTGTCAAAAGTCTTGGAATCGAGTTCGATGGCGACGGCCTGCTGCAGCGCTTCGACCGACATGGGATGAAAGGCATAGGTCACCCACAGGAGCACTCGTTTTGCTAAGGAAGTCTTCTCCTCGCCCTGGGCCTCGATGCGTTCTAGCGTGTGTTCATACAAGTCGTTTAACCCAATTGGGAGCGTTTCCAGCTTCTTCATCAACGACTGGACACTGATACAGCTTTTCAGCGCTTCAATTTGGAGACTTGCGATCAAAAACCTAGGTATTGACGAGCTATTGGTCACGCTATAGAAAGAAGAACGAGATGGTCGACTTACATTCCACCGGACTTCAGCTTGATAGCGGTACACAGCTCCTCCTTGGCTGCATCCTTGCCCAGTAGGACTGCGTGAAGGCTGGGGATATCAAGGATCCTCTTCTCGACAAATCGTTCTATGTCTTCATTCCGAGCTTCAATGTCAACTTGTACAGCACATTGGAACAGACGTTGAAGCGATCCCAAGGGACGGGACATAACGAGGGTGTGTGTGTTAGAAGGAAGGGAGTTTGTAAAGTCGAGGAGTGGTTTCCTGGCATCTTCCTCTGCTTCGTCTAATCCATCGAGTAC
>SDEE01000691.1:5959-25971 GCA_004126415.1 Candolleomyces aberdarensis
CTGTTCAWSMATGCCTGGAGAACTTGGGTRGKCASGANGGNAAGAGGCAGAAGCAGNNNGGGTTTGGAAAGAATGGATGAGTACCTGAATTTTTATGCCACATTTATGAGGCTTAGTTGTGTTTGAACTGCACCAAAGTGAATAATTGAAAAATTTGCCAAAACGAGAGTCTGATTTCCAATTATTTACTGAACATGAACCCCGAATTCCTTTCCTTATGAATCTATGCTCATCAGATATGCACGAGCTGATTTACGGTACCAGACGCTAGGGACAAGATATTGGTGACCAGCAACACGAGAAAGATCCTGAATACTTACGAACGCCAGTAAGAACATTCTTCGTGCTCAAATTCTTGATTTTCGCCTCCATCGCACTCGGGGAGACGTTCCCATCCTTGCCGATCAGATAAGCGACAACCCCAGCGACGTGTGGCGTGGCCTATAAATCATTAAGACGGAAAACGCGAGAGCGAATGTTATCGTCGAGTGCATACCATAGAAGTGCCGGAAATGCTCCTTGTAGCCTAGAGAAGGGAGAGGGATGAGGTACAGCGATCAGTTAAGTTTGAGGTCACTCACAGTGTTGCTTCCAATCCAGCTGCTGATAACGTTGGCGCCAGGTCCCCAGACGTCGATGACAGTACCAAAGTTGGAGAATGAGGCCTTCGCATCGGCAATGGTTGAGGCAGCGACAGTGATAGCTGATGGTGCCCTAGCAGGGGAAGTGTTCTGGGCATTCACGTTCGCGTTACCAGCAGCGACCTATCGGATAGGATATACTCAAGGGTGTTCAGACAATGCCTAGCTTAGGGATACGAACCACAACATGGACGCCAGCAGCCGTAAGCTTGAGAGAGGGTTCAGAGAACACTTCAACCAAAGACCATCGAGCTAATGACTGGGTTCACTCACCGCGGAGACAGCACTGTCTAGGGCCGAGGCGGCAGCCCCACCGAGAGACATGGATACAACAGACGGACGGCCGGAACCTCGAGCTTGAGTAAGCACCCAGTTCAAACCGGAGACACTGTTGACAAATTTCAGTTGAAGAAATGCGAATAACAGAAACGATGACTTGGAAGAGCACTGACATTCCACTTGTGGCGCCGGAGCTAGTAAGGATAGAAGTGAGCATTGGTTATGATTTTACGGACGAGGATGTCGTACCCGGAAGAGTTGAGGACCTGAACAGCAATGATGTTCGCTTTCTGAGATAGGTAATCAATGTAAGGTGCCAGAGCTAAGGAATAGATTAGCAATCCCTACCTTTGCCACGCCGAACTGGGAGCCGGCGGCGGTCCCTCTGGAGAGCACCCGTAAGAAAAAAAAGAGTATGCCGTAGGGAACAGGAACCTTACGCGCAGTGAGTTCCATGGCCGTGGCCATCGGTCGACCTAATCTCAGCTGCTTGAGCGGTACCCTTGGTAATCAAAGAATCTCGCACTCACGTTCCGACGAAAGAAGTTCCCCAGCGCGCTCGGCCACCGAATTGACTCTAAATTTGCATCTTCAGAACCGTTGGCATCTCAATAGAACCTCGGAATATAACGCACGTGAGATACCAATACACCAGTATCTGTAAGATGCGACCATGATCAGTGCCAAGCTAAACGAAGAAGGTTTCTATACCTACCGACAATGTAGATGTCGACACCTTCTCCGGCGCTATCGTCGTATTCGTATCGATAGTTCAAAGCACTTAAAGACGAGCCGTTAACAGGTACCCAATGATTAGAATTAACAGAGCGGCCTACGCGGTGTCAGTGCTAGAGATTTTCGCACTTTGGCTGATTCTCTGCAGACCCCAAGGGGCGTTAGTCCTGTTCCGTGTTCAGATAGATGCAATCACGCCAGAAAGAAGAATACTCACTGACTGGCAAAGGCATGCATGATGCCATCCTCGCTGACGGACTCGACGTCATCGGATGCTCGCAAAGTGTTGAGAGTGTCCTGGTCAACGTTAACTGGATAAGGAAGCAGCAAAACAGTCAGATCGCGTGGCTAAGAGAACTAATAGGCGGATTTACCGGCAATGCCATTGATGATATCTAAATCAGCAGCGGTCAAGTCAGCCCTGAGATTCGTGATCCAGTTCTTGCGAGAGACGCCGGGCTTGAACTTGACGATGTATTTTCCGCTGACCTCGCCTTGGTACCTCTCGACGGACTTGAGAGTCGTCGGTGCGGCAAAGACTAATCCCGTGAGGGAAAGAGACACAGCAGTGAGAACGGAGAAAAATCGCATGTTGGCTTCGACTGGACGATATTAAGAAGAGTATGCAGCTCTACAAAGGAAGTCGGGAACCCCTGTAGATGGTGAAACAAAGTCGACCTAAGCCCTTTTTATTCTCTTAAGGACGAGGGAGATACCGTTTGGAAGAATGGCGGAAATATACTGGAAAGTGGATGCATTTCTTGGCTTCTGAGTTCGTGTCCCAGAGAAACGCAAGAAGCAGGGCACTAGTGCCAGTAAAGAGCAGATTAGGAATTTCGAGGACATGCTTCACCACGTGGAAGAAGAAGTCGGCTGGTAAACAACGAGTACCTCGCAATGCCGAAGCCAGGTCAACCTCGTTGTTCGAAGTCTAGGTGGGATAAACCTAGGTAGTCCGTGAATTTGAGGTCAAGATGCAAAGATATCTAGAAGGTCAAAGGGCCTTTGAGTGGCAGATCATCCATATCTTTGATCACGCTCTCTCTGAATAATTCGGGTGGCCCGGAGCGCCATGTCGAAAACAGTGAGTACAAGGCAAAAGAAGCTGCTCACACCTTTCTCTGATTCGATTGACCCGGGACGGTTCTTTGTGTCGGACGGAGGACCTTTGAATTTGCCTCGGATAATCTGCCATGCTCATGCGCCCACTCCAGAAACGAGCAAGCAACAGTCAGCAATTGAGTGCATACCGAAGTAACCTGGCTGTTCGGAAAGATTGAGTATGATGGAGAGAACAAGCCCGGACCCTACCGTTGCCGGCCATCCACTCATACTTCAAGGACGACGCGCCGATGGCAATCTTCGATCTTATCTTATCACCGATGAGATTATCCGACTTGGTTGACATCGACGCCGACAGGATGGCTAGTGTCCACAGAAGAGATAACCAAAGAAGTTTATCATCCGAATAATACAAGACATTGCGTAGTACAGTCATTGGGAACTGGGAAACAAGAAATACAAAATTTTCCTCCTACTCAACAAAAGCACGTCAGTTCGAATCTAGCCATCATCAGGACGGTTCCTGGAAAAGGATCTTGGCCAAGATTTCCATACAGTCATGGTAGGATTTAAGTAAGGCGGATGAGATTGTTGGCGGTGCCAGAAGGGATGCCGGTGAGGGCGTTCTTCGTGGACAAGTTCTTGATCTTGGTCTCCAAGGCAGCAGGGGAGACGTTGCCCTCCTTGCTTATCAAGTAGGCAGCGAGACCAGCAACGTGGGGGGTAGCCTGAGGAAAAAGTGTGAGTTGAGTCCACAGTCGAATATATTAAGACGAGACAAACCATMGAGGTTCCGGAGATGCTGTTGGTCGCGGTGTTGCTACCAATCCAGGCGGAGATGACGTTGGAGCCAGGAGCGAAGACGTCAACGACAGCGCCGTAGTTGGAGAACGAGGACCTAGCATCTGCGATGGTCGAGGAACCGACTGTGATAGCAGAGGGAGCACGAGCAGGAGAGTAGGAACCAGCGTTAGCGTTGGAATTTCCGGCAGCGACCTAGAGAGTATAAGCGGCGCTTTTTCAGCTCATCAAGCGCTAAAATAGAATGAATTCATACATACGACGACATGAACACCGGCAGAAGTGAGAGAAGCGACAGCATTGTCAAGGGAGGTAGCAGCACTACCACCGAGTGACAAGGAGGCAATGGAGGGGCGACCAGAGGCCCGAGCTTGACTGAGGACCCAATTCAGGCCAGAGATGCTAGGTTATGTGTCAAGTACGTACAATGCAAATCATCTTTGAAAGGCGACCTACATTCCACTGGTGGAGCCGGAGCCAGAAGAGTTAAGGACTTGAACGGCAATGATATTGGCTCTCTGAAACGCGATGAGTCTCACGACCGAACCAGAATAAACGATCAGCTCACCTTGGCGACACCGAACTGAGACCCAGCAGCAGTACCACTAAACGTGAGGCAATTGCGTGAGGGAAAGATCTGGAATAAATTTTGCAAGACCCTTACGCGCAGTGAGTTCCGTGACCATGACCATCGGTGGTTCTACAAATGCCGGTAAGACTGATGATACACCCATGTTCAACGATCGCACGACTTACCCGCCGACGTAGGAAGTACCCCACCGAGCACGTCCACCGAATTGGCTCTGTAGAGAACGAAATGTTAAAACAAAAAACATGGACGGCCAGTGGCTCGAACATACGTGGGTGACCAAGACACCGGTGTCTGCATTGTTTGTGAGTACATCAAGTAGACTGAACTATAGCGGACAACTCACCGACGATATAGATGTCGACACCCTGTCCTGCGCTATCGTCATAGGTGAAGTTGTAGTTCAAGCCACTGAATAATTGTGAGTTACACATGTACATAGAACATCGGACGTCAACGAACGCAGTGTTGGTGCTGGAGAGGGCGCCGGCCTGGGTGATGCGCTGGAGACCCCACGGAGCATTGGTTCTGGTGACAACAGTTACAGTTGACCTTGCAAGAACGCAAGAAGACCTTACTGAGTAGCCCAAGCATGCATAATACCGTCCTCAGTGATGGACTCGACATCACCAGAGGCACGCAACTCGTTGAGTTCATCCTCATCAACAACGGCTAGAAGCGGAAGATGTCGATCGTCAGTCCCTTCATGGAAATGACGTATCTCAAACGGGCTTACCGGCAATTCCGTTGATAAGATCCCACTCGACGGCCGAGGGGCCAGACTTAAGCCTGTTCACCCACTTCCTGCGAGAGACGCCAGCCTTGAACTTGACGATATACTTGCCGGTGGTCTCACCCTGGAACCTCTCAACGCTCTTGAGAGAGACGGGGGAGGAAAGGACGACTCCAGCAAGGGAGACAGAGAGGAGAGCAACGAGCGAGTTAAAAAAACGCATCTTGAGTTCGATTGCTAGATCGAGAGGGCAATGAGAGGAGCTAGAAATCCACTAAGGAGATGAAAGGCCTTTGTAGATGCTGAAATACGACAGTTCATGAGCCTTTTTATACGACCACAGATATGACTTCAAGACTATTACGATTGCGCTATCTAGTGCAGGAGCATGCGGAATGCCTTGCTGCCGGGGGTACCACATTGCAGCCCGCTGAAAGAAGCAGGTCACCTCACTGGTACAGGTCAAATTTAGGATATGACCCGCCTCTCGCCATGCGGTGACATTGTCGACGAGTACAGCCAAAGTCATCCATATCTTGTCCGAGAAGTCACAGTGCGCCACCGCCTATTGGATCCCCAAAGAGGAGAAGATCATGGAACAGCCGATTCCATTGCCAGGCACTAGTACGTATGGACTTTAGACTCCGAAGTCGGTGAGCGCTCCTCAGAGGACGATGGACGCGCGTTTCCTAGCGAGGGCTTCGGTTTGCGCCCGCAAGAAGTTGTGAGTGGCCTCCTTCTGAGGCCCTAGAGTGTAGACAAAGGTACCACACATGAGCCACACGATAGCAGCTGGATATACACATGCTCGCTGTCAAGTTGAGACAACCAAGACTTGAAGAAACGTACAACACTGCAGCGAATGTCACAACCTCGTAGGAGCCCAAGACCTTTGTCGGAGCTCGCGGAATGATACAAATATGACGAAAAGTGATCGAAGATAGCTCACAAAACGTCTTGGAAGGCGGCTGTATGGACATTGTCTGACGCGGTGCCGTCGGTGGTTGACGCCAGCGCTCCAGTAACATGAGAAGGCCAGAGAAGTCCAGAGAAGTTCCCTACAAGAAGCAACGTGCCTCTAACAGGCGGAAAGCATCTGTAGAATTTCATGCTGAACATATGGGGCCGACAGTTCTTAAGACCTATTACAGAATAGAAGCTCAAGTTCGCACACGACGCCGTAGAGTGTTGGGAGCGTTCTCCTTCTCACGACATGATCCACCGCATGATATCTGGATATCAGCAGGCTCAACGGATTCTTCTTTCTTGCAATAAGCTCGCGGGCCGATAAAGAGTAGTTCCGAAATTGTTTTGGCCAAGAGACACCATGCCCAGATCTTTTGTATTGCGACCTGAGAGGTACTTGTGACGTGAGGTCGACAGCTGACGAGAGAGACCACTTAGCCTTCTGATAAGCCAGTTTCTGGTGAAGCTAGAGAATCGGAGTAAATTAGCTTCAGTAAAGAGACGATAAGGAGATGGCTACTGTGCTTGGCCAGAGATGGCAGGAATTATGGATGAGGAAAGTGTGAGCCTCGAGGCCTCCCTCGGAGGTTGACATGATGGCAGGTTGCATCAGATAATCAATAATTACGCCACTTCTGGTTGAGATTCGATCACCGGTGTTGGCCAGAAAGTTGAACCAATGGGGAGGTCGTTCGCGGTTGGTGGTTCACGGCCCACCGTTCGCTGTTCGCCATTTGTTTGGACGACATGTGACCCTGGGCACGCTTGCATCACTGTTGCTACCAGCTCTTCGTGCTTAGACTCTACTCGTTCTTGCTTGTCTCTGCTCGCCCCTCTTTGTTTCGCTTCTATGGATCCAAGCCAGAAGGAGGACTACAGGATAAAAAGGCTCAAAGTGAGTATGTATCTTTCTATTCCCTCGAAACCCGCTCATGGATGCTCTTCCATTGCCTCCTTCTGCTCGTGATCCCATGGATGCTGCACCGCTGTCTCTCTCTGACCCTGTAGTCACCCCAATTGCTGCCTGTGTACGGTGCAGCAGCCGTATGGGCGAGCTAAGGGTTTATCGAGGCCAAGGATCTCCCAATCGAGCAGACCGCAAAGGGTCTATTGTACAAACCGTAAGTTCCGTTGTTGCTGTCGCTGTGTTGAGCTTATATGAATGCTATATCTAGTGCTCTAGTGCAATCTGTTTCTATACAGTATTTCATACCCCAGCCTACCTTGCTGCTGATGCGGAGCAACTTCTCCATTGCCTCGACAACCCAACGCTCGGAACCACGGGTGTTCTTCGGCTCGCCCCTCCAACTCCTCCTCGCCCCAATGGGACCCAGTCTCAAGCTCGACTGAGCCTCTCTCAGCCTATGGTGCCCTTAACGCAGTCCTTAAATCGCGAGGAATGCACAAGTCCATCTTGCGCTGTTCGATACGGAAGAAAGAACGCACGCAACAAGGACTGCATCGAACTTCTGTGCAAGAACTGCTGCGTTAAGGCTGCTGATGCAGCTAGATTGTCTGGGCAGCCTTGTACTAGGTGTGCCGCCCACAAGACCACAGCGGTGAATGCTCGCCTGAATTCTAACGTCACTGACATGCCTTCTAGCAGTGCTGGTGCCCGAAACTTGTATCCGTTTACCATGGCGCCCTCTTCATCTACTCTCTCTTACCCGGACGGTAGCGGTGCAGCTCTGCCTGCCCCCAAAGTGCTGCCCTTGACTTCTGGCAATGGGCTGACACAGCCTCCTCCATTGTCGCAGCCATCTCACGCCTCCACTTCCGCTGTTCCCGTTAATCCTTCGCGCAGCCTCGCTGTTCCTCTTGAGCGTCGTTGGATGGTCAATCGGGAGGTGCAGAAACAGAAGCAGCAGCACGAGAAGACAGGCAAGGAGTTGCAGAAGGAAATGGACGATACAAAACGACGTTCAGTAACGTTTGTCATCTACCATACAGTGAGTATCTTGATCTCACTCCTAATTTATTGTTATTGAATGCTGTTTTGCAGGCAAATGAAGAACTGTTCTGTTTACAAGTTGTCGTCAAGACTTGGCCTCAGTTGAGGCTCCAAGATTTTCCAAAGGTGCTGAAGGATATGGGGCTGATGACAGACTCATACGTAGACATTTTCCTCCCCAGTAAACATAGTGGTTGGAATACAGTCACAATTGATTGTGTTATCRAGCTCGGTCGTTCCCAACGACTTCTTATTCGTGCTCGGCCCAGCCCAAAGCAAGCTTTGAAAGATTCTGAGTGCCYGGGAATCGAAAATGAGTATTCTCAGCTGGTCATCGCCACACAGTTGAATCCATTGAAGAGGTCCGGGCAGGATTTCGTCTCTCCGCTGAAGAAAGCTGCACGTCGCRACCACGATTGCTCAGTCTCTGGCTTTCGGCAACCACTCTTGCCCCCTTTGCATACACCATCACCTCCTCTGCGCAGCCCCTCACCCCCAGTCATTATTGCAACACCGGTAATGAAGCCCCAGCTGCAGCCTTTTCCAATCTCCACCCCTTTGCCTCAGCCTCAGCCTTTCCCTATGGGCTCAATTTCTCCTCCATCTAGGCCGAAAGTGAAATGTCAGAACCGGCAAACCATTGACGACGTCAAACATAAGGTGTACAAACCTGTGGTGAAGCAAGGTGCAAAGCCAAGGTACCCCTTTGACTTCTACATCTGCGATGTTGTCAACGGCCTTTGCCACCTTAYGGAGCTGCAGGCTAGGAGCATCCCTGAGAAGGATTCATTTTCGAGGGTCTTCCGAGGTGCTAACTATGCACGAACCACCATCAACAAATATCRCAAAATTTGGAGCRACACCCCTGAAGCTGTGCGAGATAAGTATCTGAGCTATGGGCGACAGTCTCGAGGTCTATTCTCGGCCTTTCTTAATGAAGCACACCCTCCCAGGCGTCGAGGGACCAGGAAAGTTGAGGTCATTCTGATCTCTGATTCCGACAACAAGTCAGCCAAGTCTGATAGCAATGATTTGGACGAATTCTCACCACCCAAGAAGATGGATAGATCTGACGATGATAAACTTATACCGCCTGGGGACAATGCTCTCTGCCCGTTCTGTGATGAACCTTTGCCCAGTCCTCTTGATCCCTCTCTTGAAGCTGAATTAAGCAGCTTGATCAAAAAAACCACTCCTGATCCATGCGTCTATAACCCAGGTCACCGAAGGGCTACCACAATGATGATCACAGTCGCGTTCCGCCATCGTCATTACATCGCTTGCTCCAAAGTTCCAAAAGCAAAGGCGGAAGGCTGGCCAACTCCCAACTTTGAAAGTTTACCTACACACATTAGGCAACTTTCCGAAGAGCTAATGGCGGTGATTGAAGACCCGGAGTCATCTCAATTCTTCCTTAGTGCTTGTCGCTCGGCAAAGGGAAAACAAACCGGTCCCCAAGGATTTGGCACTTTCCAGAATGAAGGTGTTGGCTAGTGAGTGTCTTATCTCAAGCTCCATAGTTATGACTTACTGATGATCCTTTTAATAGTTATGGTGAGCGTTGCCTGTTTACCTTCGTTACTACAATTCAGGCCATGTTTCCTGAAGACGAATTTCCATGCGATAACTTTGCTCCACTCTCATGGTATTTTTCAATTGAGCAAGTTCTCACTCCAGCTGCTGCTACCCTTTTGATTATGGAAGATATGAACATAGGTGAAGATCGGGCTCTCCAGGTTTTACATGATAGTCGTACATATGGCTTTGAGACTTACAGATTTGAGGAAGATGATATTGACGCAGTTACTTCTGATACAGACAACTGATACTAATTTCTTTTTTTGATTCTAAAGTACAAGTATTGCAAAACCTATTTAATATTAGACATCTTCATCGGGTTGAAGGAGAAAGTCTCTAGAAAGCTCCCACGGCGTATGGCCCTTCCGTTGCAGCTCTTTGACTACCGATCAATTCCTCTGTTTAATCATTTCGTCTAAAATAAAACTATACCTTACTGCATCCATCTCCCGAACCATGGCTTGATATTCTCCAAACCATACATTGCTCTGCTCAGCTGCAGACGAGTTAAATCGCCATTTTCCATCGCCTGTCTGGAGTTCAGGCCATATTGCAGGATTGCAGTCCTCGTTGCATTGCCCCGATCACTCTCCTTGTGTTTTGATTTGAAGTGAAATACATCAACAGGCATTGCGCAGCTGCCAAAATAATGTTTGAGGTGTGGATCTGTATCATTGCGCAGCATGGCTCGAATTTTGCAGTTGTTGTCATGCCAAATGACTTGAGGTAGAGATGACTTTGTCGGGAAGAGCCTCATTAGGAATAGCTAGTACCACCACTTCAGAACATGGTCATCGGTTCAAAAATTAATTGAGCACTCACACGAACTCCGTTTGGGGCTTCTGACCCATAAAAGGTAGCCCGTCCCAGTATAACCCCACAAGATGCGACACACAGCTCTTCGTTATGAGTCCTCCTGCGGCCAAAACGAGCCTTTAACTTCTGATTTCCTCCATTGTCCTTCCCATCACATATTCCATCCTCATCAACTTCAAGTGCGTTGTCAGCCAGTTTGCTTGTGCCAAGATGCCCAGCATTTCGATCCCCCTCAGTTGAAAGGGAGAGCGAGTTATCAGACTGTGGACCACCAGGACCTAAACGAGCGAGTCGCCTCTTGAGCTGAAAAATCGCCTTGTTCTCTTGCTGGACCCAGGTTTCAAGTTTTCGATGACTTGGATTGGTACAGGTCCGAAAGCCTCTTTCGATGGTGCAAGTGCAGTTGACCACACAGCATTGAGAGTCAAGATTAGAATGGTCCCTACAGAACCAGTGCTTCACCATGGGTAGTGGCTCCATACAGTCCTGTACACCACAGCATGGCCGGCCTACTGTGACACCATCAACCACGACTGAGCGTAAAATTGCTGGGAAATCATCACAAATAAGCAATTGGATATAACAAAAAAGCAATTGGCACTCACACTTGTTAGACTCTGTATCTGGGTCGTCTTCGTCGCTGCTGCCATCCTGTATCCAACAGCAAAGATCACAGGCATGATTCCAGTGTTCTTGACCAGGCCCAGCCATACGGATGTTACGCTCCTCAAGGCCGCTTTCGAGACGTGCAACCTGACTGGGTGCATCATGATCGAGCTCAAGAGTGAGGTTGTTTTTGTTGTAGTCCTCGAGCAGCCAGAACAAGAACAATGTGTTTAAGACGGTACGAACATCAAGTTCAGTCTTTCGCATGCAATCCGTAGGGAGGAGACTCATAAACTTTGTCCCAGAGGCACTCCCATTGTAAATTCTAGCGCAGTTCGTTGCGGAGGTCCTTCACACTCCCTGTTAACAATAGCTTGGCTCATTAATTAAATGCTGCTCACCACGCATTCACCATCATCAATGTAAAATTTTCGCATACACGTCGATCGATAAACACATGTTCCGCACTGTGAATGAACTGAATGCTATCACTATAAAATGTTCTTGTAGTTGCCTTGTCGTGCACGTAATAATTGTGATAGTATCGGGTGAAGCACCCCCGGCAATATAAAGATATCGATATGCCGGGGATTGGACCATGGAGCTGGGAGAAAACGGTAACATGGACCATCTTGGGCTCCACCAATTCCCTCCTTCGATACGATGTTGACCGCCTTGGCTGCTGAGTACAGCTCGGGTCTAGGCAGGTGCGCCGTGGTGGCAAAAGACAGTAAAAGGCTGATATGATCCCGGTCATTAGCTCTGACAACAGCAGGGACTAAAACACACTCACCAATATTTGCCTGATATCCGTGCTTCAAAAAGTAGGAGATATACCTGCCAGCGAGCTCTTCCTGACCTGCAGCATTCCATTCGCAAGTCCATATTATGTTCCGAAATGTATTCCACAAGAGCTTGACACAATCACCATCCAGCTCCAAGCAAGCCTTCAAGAAGTTGTGGAAGCGTCGAGGAAGTGTCTGCGGAGGCCCCTCAACATAGGGTGACTGCGACAGCTCGAGATTTGGCTTCAAGAGGTAGGCGAGATCCACAAATTTGACCGTGTGCTCGAACGAGAGGCTTCGGAAGAGTCCTGGGTGCTCGGAAAGCTTTGACAGAACAGCAGCAAGTGGCAGGGACATTACAGAGAGGATAGACGGCGGTTGAGGCACGAGAAGACAGCCTAATATAATGGGATGCTCAGATTGACGACAAGACAAGAATTTCATCTTCATAATAGTATATTTGTCCACATAACGGGTAACGGGTTACAGGTGGCTCGTGTTGATGACCAGCATAACAAAAGGATTGACCTTGAACCTTACTTCCCACCTCTACCCCCTTGGACCCTCCTTTCAGTCGTAGTCGGCCGGTGGATGCTGTTGGTAGCGTTGGACATTAGGCGAACGATGAACGACGAACCGCGAACCGCGAACGGCGTTCGCCGAACTCCGCTCCCCATCGATCACACGTCCTCGTGTTGGCGAGTGTGAATGGAGTAACCGAGTTCTTGCCGAGCTCAGAAAGCCCGACCCAAGCCGACCCAGCGTCAATAACGACGCCAAGAGGTCGGTCCGACCCTCAGAATGAGAGGCCGTTCCGGCCGATTGTACTTCTTGGCATCAATCGAACCTGCGCTCGATGTCGACGACGTCCAATACTCTCGGAACAACGAAGTCGGCACAAACTAAACCTTACGAGCTAACGCCAAACCCCTCCGAGTCCCAGATTTTACCTCTTCAAAGCTTCACCCACTAACTCGTTCATTTTCGGCCCATGAGAACGACGGTGTAGACGACCTCCTGCGACAGGCCAGGTATCTACACCAAGAAAAAGTTGTTTCATCATAGGCGAGTACACTCCGGGGGGACAGGAGAGGCTTTCCATATCAGCTTCTACATCGCTAAACAAGGACAACCAGATGAACGCCATCTCAGTCTTCGTCGCCTTGCAATGGTGCTCCGTGCTTCGTCTGTTGTYGAGRTTCAACCGAAAACTGTGTTGGTCTGCTTTTGTACGCGTGTGCTGCTGGTGACCCGTGAGTCCTTAGCCCTTTCCTCCATGGCGCAATGGTTCGCTGATGTTTTCACCATGACCTCTTTTCCTCAAATCAGTCGGCGCCATGTCTTGCGCCTTGACCCGTGTTCAATGTACGGTACTACCATTGACCAACGACGTCCACCATATTGCCACACTGCGCCTGCGCGACGTCGACACTGACACTATCGCCCAGTCTTGCCACTAATACGGACTGCACTGAACAAACAGCCTACTTCGCTGTAATCATATGATGGGCAATGTGAACGTGGCCACGATGCAAAGCCGGTGAGGACAAATGTGGATGGGTTTCTGTAGGTATGTGATACCCTCTCTTTCCTTACTTTTGGCCCTTGCCTTCAACTCTCGCCCTGATTCCTCCGTGGTCAGCCTTCACTTCTTTCTGCTTTCACTCCTTTGTAGTGATCATCGCGGGTTACTGGCGGGTAACTTCGACCCGACCCGTACCCGTACCCGCTGCGTATCCTACCCGTGTACCCACGGGTAGAGCTTTAGATCGTCGAAAACGGACCAGAAATGACTGAGATACAGTCAATTTAAGTTGATTCGCTTAAATTGACTGTATCTTGATCATTTCTGGTCCGTTTCGGCTGATCTTGGGCTCGTTTTGAAGGTCGCGGGTAAGCCAACCCTCACTCTCACCCGTACCCGCGTGTATCCTACCCGCCTACCCGGCAGGTAAGGCTTACCCGTGAGGAACACTACTCCTTTGATCCTTTCCTTCAACTTCGGCACAGACGAAACGTTTGTCCTCCTTTGAAGTCCTTTCTCTACTCTGTTTGCTCCCCCCCACTCACCCTATTCGATTGTGGTTGGAGGATGCGTGCCGATTGGGGACCTGCCACCCCTCGAGGAACGGGCACAGCAAGCATACACGATGGCCTCAAAAAGAGCTCCAATTTCCCTGGGATGAATGAAGATTCTGCGTGGACTCAGAGTGTTGATGTGTAGATAGACTAGGGAAGCCTTGCGACGTAGATGTAGGAAGGGAGCTCAACACAAATAAAGGATCGGTAAGGGGTAACGGTCGGAGACGCCGGCAACACCAATTTTTTCGAATTGTGAGAGGGATGAAGAAACCAAGGTCTCTTGGCTTCCGGAAGGTGTGAGTGACCGCTGGGTCAAGCCATTGTGGCAAGCAAGATGGCGAGGACGAAAGGGTGGTGGATGACTAGGTGTTAGGAAGGGAGGCTAGCAATGTTGATGGTGTGGCAGGCAAGACGCGGAGGTGGGGGTAGCAGTCGGCCTGCTCGACAGCTTCCTGGGGAATTTCGTCTTCACAATAACCCCGGTTGACAGACTGAGCTTAGGCGTGGTGTGGTTGATCAGAAAGTTGAAGTAGTAGTAGGTGTATGGGCAGTGTTTGCTGGGGCTAGCGTCCTACTATCAGGCAATTCTTCTCCGAAAACCAGTCGTCCAACAGTAACGAAACTTCGCCCGGATTTTCCTTCAATAACACGCCCTTGTACCAGAGTACGACTACAAAACCCATGACACCGAGCCTGTACGAGCGGGAGGTATCGGGGCGGGAAATCAAACATCGCAACATCTTGGGCGTGTAGGTCCGGTTGAGAGACTTTTTCGCAACTGAGTGGTTGTGGTTTATGAATGATGTTCAAGGCTGAGGTGAAGGCGAGTCTGCCCTACATCAAGAGATGAGCACATAATATGAGGAGGTGTGGGAGGATGGAAGAGGGAGTGAATAAGAGCATCGCTCATGGATCGCCAAGTCCGGATCCTCCTCGATCCTTGACCAACAGTTGAATGCATGATCCTACAGTCTGGCCGCAGAGGATAAAGAATGGCCGTTTGTTGGGCTGGGGCTGAGGCAGTGGCTGAGCAAGGGGTAGGAAGGAAAGATGGTTGATCGCGGCCACTGTCAGGGCCAGCCTCAATGTCGCGCTACCCGAATTTGGTCATCGCCACTAGTTGAGAGAAGGAGAAGAAACTGAACTGAATGGAGTCAAAGCATAAGATTTATTTGCTGAATGAAAGCCGAGTTTAAGTGCTACAATGTATAGATCTCTACCTCCTTTCCCCCCAACGGTGAATTCAAGCAGTGGGAGCCGATCCTAGTGATCAATAGAGCATGATAACTTGGCTAAGGGTCGGATCCAAGTACGCAAACTCGTTCCAACATCCATAGTGGCAAAACCAATACAGTTTTATTTAAACTCGGATACAAAAACCTATTCGAGACGACTCGTTAGTAAACGGTGAGCATGATGGACGACGGCTAACCGAAAAACGGTGGCACAAACCTGGGTGCTATGCATCTTCATCAGACGAGGAGTCCGAGTCAGCTTCAGGGATGTCTTCTACATACTCATCCTCGTCACCACTATCATTGGGGAGCTCCTCCTGCCGATCGTGAAGCCTGTAGATTGAGGCCTCTGAATTGTATCCTTTGGTGCCCAATTCTCCTGCTTCTTCAATGGTGCCAGATTGCAAGTCAAGCTGCATGTCGTGGGGTGAGCTGTTGGGCCTGTGGTCATACCCACTGGCAATATAGTCCGCTGGCACTTCTCCATCACATAAGTTCGCCTCTTTGTCAATGTCAATGTCGGGGTTCAGCGTCTGTGGTACTTCCAGTGAGGCCGCCTCTGGAACTGTACCCAAGTCCTTGTTTTCATTGTCATCGAAAATCTCAGAGTCTGAGTCACCTGAATTCTGGTCGTCTGCAGTGGCATTAGATGGAGGAGACACTGGCACTTCAGAGCCAGAACTCACCTCTGGCAACTGCATTGCCATATGGGTTTGTAATAGGTGCATCACTGTGTGAATACCAGTGACCAACACCAAGACCCCAGTGGTAACGCATTATTGTATCACGGTCGACAAATCTAGGTCGCAAGCTTAGCAATTGAAGCACGAGGGTTTGTTAGATAGAACTTACCAGTTGATGTAGTATTCCTTCCAATCTGCATCATCTTTTGCGAGCGGGGAAAGCGGCGCCTTAGTATGCACCGCAGGGAATTGGAGTTGCTTCGCTCGTGCTGGCTGCTTCACTTTCCCTTTTGAAGTTGGTTTGCTTCCTGTTGATTGTTTTTCGACATTCGTCAGATTTTTCGTTGACGTCGCCTTGCCTGTTAGATTCTTTCCAGATTTTGATGGATCTTTCGGTGTTGACGGAGAGTGAATGAGTCCGGTTGAGAAACGCGGGATGATGTGGCATGCACAAAGGACATCCCCAGGATTGAGGAAGTTGACACTGCCGAGATTCTTAAGGGGGGGGAAAGCAACACGGTTGAGTTGGCACGCAGACCATGGTTCTTGACCACCTTGAAGCTCCTTAAACCATYGTATYYATAAGAAATCRAAGCGGCRGGGCCGRCGGTCCAGGGTGCCTTCACCAAAAAATGCAACGTTGGCGTGGAAGATCCCTAGTACTCGTCCGTAAGAAAATCGGGGAGAATTTGGACTAGCTGAGGACTCAGCATCATTGAGGCACATGATATGGCATCGACTCGTCGAGGGATTGAGGGTGTCCTGCTCCCTCCGTAGGTCGTAACACGTATAATTGATTTGAAGGATCTGGTGTTCATAAATGCGGTTCGAGTGGAAGAAGATGCGATCAGATTCGTTCATGACGTGTTCTTCCGATTCGTCAGATTGAGTGACGAGGCGCTGGAGGACCGAAATGGCAGTTCGATAATTGTCGGGGTTAGCTTGGGCTTCCTCCAACATGGTGCGTCGAATGCGAGGGAGTAGATGCAATTTGAGTTTTGCCAAAAATTTCTATGGAAAAAACTACATCAATATTCAATCTTACAATGAATAACGGGGAAATCAAACCTGTGTAGCGATATCATCACGATGCTTTGATAAAAATTCCGTAAGATCGACCGGTTTGTGTTGGGATTTACCAATAAAGTAGGGGAAAGTGCGAAGGGTATCCAATGGGCCTTCAGCTTTGGAAGGTAGGAGCTGTTTTCGAAGCCGTCTTACACGGGCCTGGCGCATCTGAATCCTGGCCAGAGTTAATGGTACATCTTTCTTGTTGGTCCTTCTGTAATGCGACTTCGGAAAATGGTGATAAGACTCTGGCTGTCACGGTCATCGTCGCGCTCATCAGACTCATCTGCTGCTAGTATTTGAAGAGAATACTCACCAATTGTGTCGAATAATTGTCAGAAGTGCCGAACCTCTTGATATTCAGGACGATGTGGCCAAGAGCGTGGAACTTGTACGTCCTCAAGCTGAATTTCTTAGCCTTCCGTCCCCCGTCCACTACATGGCCGACTTTCTGACGCTTTGTGCCCTTCGCGAGAATCGTCTTTTTCTGCTTTAGCTCCTTTCGCATACGGGCCGCATGCTCTCGAGCAAGTTCTTTTGTCTCGACCTTGTCGCACGTACAGGTGACAAAGCCACGGAATCGCTTTCCGAGGTCAGTCGTGAGGTTATCGAGAAGGTGAAGTGTGTGATCTGTTTGCATTCGAAGTTTTGCGAGGCCATGCCAGTGGGCCAGAGTGAATATCAACTTGAGGATTCGTTGGTTGTGCGGAGGTGGAAGCAGTCCCTCAAAAACAGGAATGGCACACTGTACATTCAAAGAGTCAACGTCGGCAGTCAGATTATCAGCTGAGTCAACAAATATACCTGTAACATATCCTCATAGTCTCGTCCAGCCAGTTGTTTCGTTTCTGAAACATTGTTCCTGAAGCGACGAATGGTGTCGATTCCAAAGGTAGGGACTTTCTGAAATCTTGAGGTAGACGTTGTGTTGTTGTCAGTGGGTGTAAGCGAAGAGCCACTAGGTCAACTCACCGTTTATCAAGCTCGTTGGAGCTATGGCGATTCAATGTCTCCAATAGACGAAGCAGATGTAAAAATAATGATTTCCAGACGCCCAAGTCTACCTCGTGCAACACGTCGGAAACGAGGATGTCAAAGAGGTTGAAGTCGAGGGCCGACAATCTATCTGAGAATGCATTCTTTGCAAAGAGGATGAGAAACCGAGATTTCCAGAGCGGCTGTAACTCACATTTATTGGAACGAGGGAGAGGCCATCTAGCTGGTTTGCGACTTCATCGTGTGTGATACTCAAGTTGGCGTTATAGATTGCATTTCTGGCAATCTCAACACGAGTTCGACGATCAGAATCGTCAACACGGGCAAGGCGTTTGCGATTTCGACGATCACCCTTCATTCCCAACCTCGGAACTTCTTCAAGTGGAATGGAGCACCGGGTACACGGGCGGTTGCCAATATTTTTATGCTGGCGACCATAATTCTGAACAGCCATATGTAAGCACGTTGCAGCATGATTGAGAGTGAGGAGGAAACAACCAACTTTTCGGGATAGTCTGCAGAGTAAGTGAAGATTCGAGGGTAGAATCTATGTTTGATTCCATCGCTGCATTCGATAACTATGCCATGTTCGTAGGCCTCCAGAAACTCGTTGTCCAGCAGCACCCTCCATTGCTCGTGAAAAAGCTCACGCTGGCAGTGTGTTAAGACAGCCTGCGAAACCGAGTCTTTGCCCGAATGTCCCATATAAAAGTCTTTGAAGTCGTCAGGAAGCTAGACGACATTCGCGACGTCAATTCGTCTGCTCAAAATTAAAGGAAGGTTGCTTGCCTTCTGGAAGTAGGCCACTTGTTCCCCAAGTTTCAGTGATTGCTTGTTTCGGCGGTACTTTGAGTCGTTGGCAAAGAACATATACAGAGGCCATAGCTTGGCGTTTCCAAAGGAGGTCAACATTGTCTCATCCGAGGCAAACATTAACCCAGCAACGCATCGAGGAAGGTCACAACCGTCAGAAGCAGGGAGACTCTAACATAGGCGTCATCAGAAACACAATACTGGGGTATCCTCCGTAATATGACATACCTGCACCTCCTCGTAGGCCTGAAGAAACGCTTCAGATTGATACATCTCGCAGTGGACTCGAACATCGGCCTTGTCAGGACCTGGTTGCCATCGAAGTTTGTGAGGAATATGGTGGAAGAATTCTTGACTGGAAGACGACTTGATCTTGTCGACGATGAGGGGAACCAATGGGCGGTGGCGGAAATCCTCTACAGTGTATGGCCTGGGTCCTTTGTGCGGCGGTTTACAGCCTCTGTTGAAAGGCACCTGAATCGTCGCCGGGGAAGTGTTCCACGACGTCCCGTCACCATGCCAATGCATGCCCAAATCCCCTTTCTCAAATTCTGAGCTACCCAAGACTCGGTTAATCCCATCCCAATCGGCGCCTTTCACGTTCTCGGTGGAGAAAGTATCGCTTGAAATGATTGAGACGAGCTTGTCGAAAGATTCTTTGCTCTTCTCGTTGCCGTCTGACCAGTACCATTCGCCCAGCTCGAAACAACTTTGATTTGGATAGGGGAATAGGTTAGGCGGTTCGCCGTCGACCACGGGGAAAGCATGTCCAACACTAGAATCCTCTTGCCCAAGGAGATTTACAAGGGCTTCAGCGGGCTCCTCCCAGAAGTCCCTTAAGGCTGTGTAGGCATCCGGATCGTGAGGAACCCTTTCCGCGGTCTGGTATCTCTTGTAGATTCCGAATGCATTCTTGTCGGTTTCTTTAACAATGGTAGCGGCCGTCCTTTCTTCAGGCATAAAATCGGAACCTGGGTTGTCTCCACCTTGCGACGCATCAGGGGCTGGAGAAGGTTCAGGAGAATAGATGGGAGAGGGTGACGGAGGGTCGTTTGAGGGTCCCGGGTGGTGTTCGAGATCAATATGGAACGACAGAGGAGCAGAGGGTAAGAAGTCTTTATAACAATTATTGGGCTTCTTCCGGCAGAGGCCTCTCCCAAGGGCTTCTGGTTCTGGTTCTGGAGCCTCTTCCTAGATAAGGAGATGAGCTGCGATAGAAAGGGAAGAAAAAGAGATAAACTGACGTCCTCAACAACGACCGGCAATGTCGGTTCGGTGGGCTGCTGAGGGTCCGCAGCAGCAAGGAGCTAGGATGGAAATCCTCAACAGTCTGTGACCGGGAGTTGAATTTCGCGACTCACAGCATTTTCCATCCCGGAGATTGTTTCGTCTTCATCCGCCGGACCGCTCTCTTGCACATATGATAGTCACAGAATAATGTAAGATACATCTTATCTGCAGTGACAAAAAGTGGGTCAGATACACTCCAGCAGCAGCAGCTGCCTTTGAGATGTAGACATATAAGAGACCCTGCAGCTGCTGTGGGGCCTATGGAAAGTGATTAATGGAGCAGCTGCAGTGGGTAAGGTAAGG
>SDEE01000692.1:0-25971 GCA_004126415.1 Candolleomyces aberdarensis
GCAATGCTGTCCCCTTCCCTGGTGGTCCTCCCCCACCGAATGGGTTGGGCCCGGGACCCGAGGGACCGCCTCGGCCACCGTTCGCAGGCCATGCTCCTCAACGTTCGTATACCGGTTCGCTTCCCGCAACTACCTTACCGGGACATGTAATGGCTCCACCAGTGCTACCTTATGGGCAGGCGGTATCCGAAGAAGATATTGATACACGATCAGGTGGAGAAGCTGGTATGGCAGGTGTTGGTAGGAAAGGATTTGCTGCGGTTGCTCGTGCCGCCATGTTTGCTACTCCGGCAATGAGGGGCCCTCAGCCCCAGGGTGGCCGACGGCCTGACGCACCGAGATTCTTGGATATAGATGCTGCCTCAAGATGTAAGTTCTCTATTTGATGTTTGATCGTTTAATGATCATCAACACTAATATGTTATATAACTAGCCACGGATACCCCACCACTGTCCGCCGGCTCAGGATACTCTTCGCACTCACCAGGACCAACGTCTCCTCAAACTCAATTTCTGCCCGAAACTCCGGAAAAGATGCCAGCTGTACCACCAACCCCTCCAAAGATTGATACGTCGGTGGTGAATCCATCCATCCCAGCTGTGGATAGGGACAAGACGCCAGTTCCCGCAGCTACCACCCCAGCTTCACCCTTCGGTATCCGTCTTCCTTTCTTCGAGAAGCTCAAAAACATGGTTCCCGGAGGTTCACCAGTTGAAACTACGCCCACAACGCCTCAACCTAGCAACATGCAAAAAGAGATCAATCATATCGAGAGATCCACTCCTACGCCCACTCCCAATGCTGTCCATTCATCTCCTCCACCCTCGGAACCATCTAGCCATACCCGATCCATCAGCATGAAGTCGTCCTCATCATCGCGGTATGATCGTGCTCGGGATAAGATGCCCATGTCGCCCACTTCTGGATCGGACTACAGCGGGTTGGCATACGAAGCTTCGACAGACTATGGAGACGATTCTCGAAGCCAAAGCAGCATGAGGAGCGACCGTAGTGGGGCGAGACGAGAACTTCCTCCTGTACCTCCTCTCCCTCCCAACGCCAATTCGTCAAATTCATCGTCAGGCGGCGGGGCCCGCGTCAATTTTGCATCGTCTCCCATCCCGATCAAATCTGGCGGAGGGCATTCACGGAGCACGTCGACGTCGTCGTATTCGTCTGCTTCGAGTGTGGATTCGCAGTTTGCTGGTGGGAGGAAGAGGACGAACTCGTCGGCTATTGCGCAGGCGTTGGGGCTTTCGCAGACGCCTCCTGCGGATTATGCAAAGCTGGGTGGGCCTGGGATGCCGAGCCGACAGAGCCGGTTGGAGCGCTCTGCGAGTAACAGCAGTCTTGGGAGTAGGAGTGCGTATTCGCGTACGGCGAGTGTGGTGCCTGGTGGTGCTTCGAATGCGTTTGATATGCTTGAGCGGACGATGTTGAAGAAGGAGGAGGACGAGGAGAGGAAGGTGGTGCCCAAGTCGGAGCTCGTTAAGAGCAAGTCGATGGGGACGGTGGGGAGGCAGAGGACTGCGGGAGGAGGGAGTATTAGTGGCAGTGCTAGGGGGACGGATTATGCTGGGTCGGAGCATGAGAGGGGGTCAACGTCAGGGTCGGCATCTGGATCGCGAGCTCATCGTAGTAATACGGTGCAGGGTGTCCTTTCGTCGCCGGACGCGTTGAAGGCGCCCAAGTTGCCTGTTCGGGCGAAAACGACGACCGCTGAGAACGGTGCTAATGCATCTGGAGAGGGTCGAACGAAGGAGAGGAGGAGAAAGGAAAAGGTCTGCGTGAAGTGCAGGAAGATGATCGACGATGGGAGGTGGATTCAAGTTGATACAGGGAGCATATTATGTGAACGGTGCTGGAAGAATATGTACCTGCCCAAGGTGAGCGGGTTCTTGTTCATTTCCCCACATCCTCATTGACCCTTTTTATAATAGTGCCGTCGCTGCAATCTGCCAATCGAGAAGCAGGCGGTCTCCTCTTCAGATGGTCAGCTGAAGGGCAAGTATCATAAGGAATGCTTCAATTGCCACACCTGCCATGTGCGTAACACTGTTCATCTCAGCTTCTGTCAACCCCACGTTCATTTTACTGACCGAGACTAAACTATTTGTGTTCTTTTGAATAGAAACCCTTCCCGGACAAGACGTTTTATGTGTTTGATGGGAAACCGTTTTGTGCTTATCATTATCACGAAGCCAACGAGTCGTTGTGTGCTGCCGCGCGGTGTGGACAGCCTATTGAGGGCCCTTGTGCTGTTTCGCATGCTGGGGATCGATACCATCCGGATTGCATGACTTGTGAATACCCAGGATACCCTGATTGTCGGGAACGACTGAAGGAATACTTCGAGGTGGATGGGCGGATGTTGTGTGAACGACACGCGATGAGCAGCGGGAATGATGATGAAGATGATTGGGGGAAGAATGTGAAGGCCACTAGGCGTGTTACGCGCTTCATTGACCTTGCTGGTGGGAATAACAATAGCGGTGGAGGAGGCGGAGGTGATGAGGGTGACAGCGGCTTACGATAGGTGGAAGGCGCTCGGTAGCCGGTATGGTTTTGCCAGTGATGCTTGTATCAACGGTAACAGCATCATGAAGGAACCTATCTGCCAACCCTCCTCGTTCTGGACCTCCCTTGTTCCCGAGTTTGACACACAGATATACCATTAACTTCGGCTTCCTTGTCATTCATTTGGATCCATCCTTGCGCTACCTTTCGCCCCACTTCTTTTCGCTTCTATCTACACGGATTAGTTTACTTCTGGATACCATATCATACATCTTAGGCTTCGCATAATTTATTTCACCACATTCATTCATTTTATTCCAGTTCTTCTCCCGTTTCTGCCAATCTACCTCTCTCTCACATTGACACTCTACTACTATGCGGATTTTGGATTCTTACGTTTGTTCAACTACTTCACTTCACTGGACGCAACCATGTATTTTACGGGACCTTTCTTTGATCTTTCATTTCGTTCGTTCATTCGACCGAATACATACATACTTAAGGAGAGAACGCCTGAGTCTTTGGACATGGTGCTGTCGTTCGCCTCTTACTCCTTTCTGTCGTGGTCATCAGGCCCATGTCTGTGCCTGGTATTGACTCAACATCCCCATCTAATTTTATGATCAATCCTCTATGCTCTGCTACAAGTACTATGGTTTGGTTTAATCCCAGGCCTTGGTCGACAAATGGAATTGTCAATTTAGTAAAATCCACGGCATCTATGCGGAGTCAACTTGGCCAAGTGCTTCTTATGAGTTCGTATGCTGGCACAATCATCTTTGCCATCAACGTCCGGCTCTGGTCCGCTCCCGACGCGTCGGGCCCGCCCTCGACTCATTTGGATGATCTTAGTGATGCGCCATCAGATTCTTGGCAATCGTTGACAGCAACCATCAGCATCAGCCTAAGCTGAGCCTGGTAAGTATCGGCGACCTGACGCCGAGTGCGTGTATAAATACCAACGCGTCCAGTAGCAACATCACTTTGACCTTTGCCATGACTCGCTCCTCTGCTCGTTTACAGCAAAAGGAGGAAAAGGCCTCCAAGACGGCTTCGTCTAGCTCTAAGAAGTCGACCAAGGCGAAGGTCACCAATACCCAGAAAAAGCAAAAGGTGTCCGACGATGTTGCCAGCAAGTCTACTACAACCAAGGCGAAAGCCACCAATACCCGGAAGAAGGCAAAGGTGTCCGACGACGTTCCCAGCAAGAACGCTAAAGCTTCTGCCTCGAAGCCGAATCCCGCTTGGGCCAAAGTGAAGGGCAAGCGCGGCCAGCTTAAGATGGTTGTCGAAATGCCCTTTGACATCCTCTTGGAGATCTTCAAGTACCTTCTACCGGCTGATTTACTCGGTCTGGCCATGGCGAACAAAGCCCTGCGCGGTCTCCTGCTGGACCGCACTGTCGCGCTTCCGCTGTGGAAAAAGGTGAGATATGGGTTGCTCTTGCTGACTGGACGATATGGCTCACAATGCTTTGTCGGTGTAGGCCTTTGAATCCGTTCAGCCGGCGCCACCAGCATGTCCGGAGGAGCTGATATTACCACAGTACGCGAATCTGCTGTATGGGCGCACCTGTTTTGTGAGTGCCAATCATGCTCGATGGAGCTAAAGCTTACCATTATTTTCAGTATTGTGACGCTATTCACGGTCTCAGGACCTCGTGGGTCTGCTACTTGCGTTTCTGCAAGGGCTGTCTCGATAAGGAGTGAGTCGCTTTGACACCCTGCGAACCAGCTTCGTCTCACGTCAACCCGGTTTTCAGGTTTATTAAAGCGGGATACGCAATGGATACTAGGGATATCCGCTCGATAATTCCTTCGTACTACGAGAAAATCGATGGCAGTAGGTATCTTATCGTTGCAAAGGCTGAGCGGCGTTCTAACTTGAATCCCACCAAAGTCTATACTTATATGCACCCCCGAGCGGACTACGAAAGGAATTCGAAGGAACTAGCTCGCCTTGCAGACTCTCCGGTCCAACGAAAAGCCTTTATCGACGAGGGAATGCAAAAAATGGCAAAGAGAAATCAAACCGTGCGTGTTGGCTCGTCATTTTCAGATTATTTGTTTGTGTTCAATTGAAGATTATCAGGCCTGGAATTTCCGAGGTTGGGAGTGGCAAATGTCAAAGGCCAAGAAGGATGATGTTCAAGCTCGTCGCAATAATCGTGTGGAAGCGTATGTGACCCTTATTTTCGGCTTGATCTGCCCCCTGTTTTTGGCTGACTTCCTGCTGCAGACTCACCACCAGGCTTACCGATCTTGGTAAGCGATGCTTCTCTTGCATTAGCGTCTCAGCTATTGTTTGCTGAGAATTCGTTATTCGGATACAGGCTATGGGAATGACTTGGCACGCCTGCCTCGGCATGGATTGGCGACTTTGCCGGGTTTCAAGGGAGTCAAGCCACTCACGGAGAGAGGTATGCATTTTCCACATATGCTCAATGTTTGCGACTGATAAATTGCTCATAGAGTGGGAGAAACTCATGCCTGACCTAGTCGATATTTTCGAAGAGTTGAGGAAGGAATTCGAGAAAAAAGACAGGGCCAACTGTCTCTACAAGCGAAGTGGATTTGTTTGGGGGGTTCATCAGTATTTCATCAGCAACCACAGAGACCTCGAACCAACCGGTCCTACTCCTCGGGAATTGGCAATGATGGAACCATTCAGAACCCTGGTATACGACGCTCCGCGAGAACAGCATTTCACACAAGCCGATATGCTCGCTCATTTGGACAAACTCCCCGAAGTATTCAAGAGTTGGGCGGAAAACACAGCGAACGTTTTGCTCAACTTACTTCCTCAAGAACACGAGGGCGGAAAGAATGCTGCTCGGCGGGGGAAGGCTAAGTCGAAGGCGAACGACAAAGCGCCTGCTCTCGACGCTGCAGCGCTGGACCTCGCAACCACCCTCTTTTCTTGCAAATGGTGCCCGGAAATACTGGTGTACCCCAACGTTCTTACGCATCACTGTCTCATTTCTCGGCACAAGAAAGAGAACAAGGAACCTGAGTCGGAAGAAGAAAGTGGCGATCCAAATTGTGCCTGGAATAAAGGTCACGATCAAGTCGAATTCGACGAGGTTTCATCTGCATGTGCAAGTACCGTGGTTACTGCGCTCGGAAAAGACCCCAAGACAACCACTTGGAAAGAATTGGATGAAGCTGATCAGCGTGTTGAATGCTTGAGCTGCCGTAAAGAAACCGGGAAATTGAAGCGGATTGCCATGGACTGGCGTCATGCAGTAAGTTTGGTTCTCCATTCTTTAAGTGATTTTACCTAGCTTGCTTTCAGGTCTTGCACGCACACGATGTACACTCAGAAGAAGAGGGTTTCGAGAGCAACCAGACGAGGTGGCAGATCCTCGACTCCGAATCCTTGATACTTGCCTACGACAAGGAAGGAACCAATTGGAGGAAGGTCAACTCATGGAACACAAAGCACACCATCTTAACATTGTGTGTGCAATGTGATCGTTTAACTATCGAAAACAACCGCGTAGAGTATCCTCGCTCAGGATCGTCACTCGAAAAAGGCAGCACAACGTGTCCCCGTGGACATGACTTGACCCAGGAGGGAGCAATTTACCGTCGTTACCCAAGGGAATTTAGTGCGACACAGAAGCCTGTACGAATCACGTAACGAATTATCGTATCGAACTGGATTGGCTAAGACTATACCCTATCTACCCTCGTATCTAAATCTTATCCTTATGCTATGTATATCTATCTGCACATCCGTTTGGTTTGCTTTGATAAGCCATGATCGCGCCCAGATGAGCGTGACGTCTGCTCTCGTCTCCCTCATCTCGCCATTCCATCACCAGGCTCACCCACAGGAAATCAAGTATATCACGAGGGATTACCTGTCTTTTGGGAGTCCGTAAAGGTCGCATGTCGCCCAATGTGTACTGTGGGTCCACCCTGAACTTTGGACTTTCGCAACAATTGAGTTGAGCTAACCGAAATCAGCCTGAGAGCACTTTACTTTGATCAAAAGGTTTTGCTCGGCTTGCTCGAGAGTCTTCAGCTTGAGAAGCCCTCGGACTTGATATCCCCAACACATGGTCGTTCTATTATTCTACTTCTGGTACTGGACTGAAGTGGTCTGTTTCGGGGGAGGAACATCTGAATCAGGAAGGCGCCGTGGGAGTCGACAAACCTTAACTTCAACTCTCGGTCTCTCAACGTGCGCGATCAAATACCTTGAGGTCCCTTGGCCTTACCTTGCTGCAACACTATTTTCAGCTGGTCAGGGAACGATCATTCTCCTCTAAATTCTCCTCTTGATATTTGTTTACTTTTGGAATGAACAAACAAGCCAGTTGGTAGCGAGGACAGGCAAGGTTTGGGCAGGGACATTCGAATCGAGCCCAATTTGGTATGGCTGTCAATAGTAGCTACTTGCTCAGTTCCAAAACAAAAACAAAAATCCTGAAGAGAAATGGAGGAGAAACGGGTGTTTCGTTTTCTCGAAGGTTGCATTGCTGACACAAGCAACGGTAACGCGTAACGCTCTGCCCCTTGCCTATTTCCCGGTACGCAAAATGTAACGCCCCAAATCTGATCGCACCTCTACAGTTCGGTACAGTACACCCTGATATCTGGATAAGATATTATCCTTGCTTTATCTATCTCTGCACTCTGTTTGGTGAGCTTTGACGGGCAGGAGACGCGCCTAGCGGGCCCCGGGATGTCTTTCGTCTTCCTCTCCTCTCCATTCCATCACCGGGCTCACCCACAGGGAATTAAATATATGACTAGGGACTACCCGTAGTTTCGGAGTCCACAAAGGTCGCATGTCCTCAACGTGCACTGTGTGGGTCCACCCTGAGACTATAATGAGGAACTGCTGTTTAGACGGATGGCTTCGAAAACCCTAATCGTCCTCTTTCTGTTTCGTGCCCCATGGAGTGGCAACACGCACACGAAGAGCTCATCAAGTATCCATTCTCTACCCTGACTCCTTCGGAGCTCTTGGGAGAATTGAATGGTGCTCAAGCTGACGGCAAGATCGATCTAGCGACGGTGAAATGTTACAGATATCATCGCGAAAATCGTGAGTTCGCCTTCTCCTCCTGCATTAGAATTTTTGCCACTGAGAAACTAATGGTCCACACTAGGTAACTACCTACGAGGATTTGTGCTCCGCGAGGTCAGATTGGAAGTCAAGGCTCGGCGCTACACTCGTACTCCAATAGCCGCGGCACTGCTCAGCATCATCCTGCACCTGCCTCTCGATGTTTGCCTCGAGGTAAGCGCTGGTACGATGGATGTAATTTCGGTATGAGAGCTAATGATGCCTCCTGCCTTTCGTTTGCCCCAGATTCTCTCCCACCTCCATCCAATCGACCTGTATCACCTCTCCATCACGTCGAGGTCTCTACGAGAGCTTCTACTGTCCCCTGAACTCGCTTTTGCCTGGCACCGAAGCTCTGAAGAACATCGTGGGGTCGTGCCACAGTGCCCACCAGGAATATCTGTACCTCGATGGGCCACGTTTCTTTTCGGATCCACTGTTTGCGAGGTATGTCCTCCTAGTAGTCGGATTATTTGTCGGGCGCTTCCGTGCTGATGGAACGTGGTAGCATTGTGGGTCCGCCAAGGCATGCCTGGACTTTGCGCTTGTGAAGAGGCTATGTCACGGTTGCTGGGTATGCATTCAACATTTGCTCGCCATCTCGATAATTAACGGCGCAATTATGTGTATCTTCAGAGAAAGGCCACGCTATATAAAACCGAGACCATGCGATGGTGCAAAGGCCATTCTCATTCACTTTTAGGTCTCAAATTCGGCATAGTGTGGGGCATGAGCCGGAGATCAGCTATATTCGGTCAGTGGAACCCAAACAAGTTGATTTCTGAATGTATACTGACGTCGTATCTAGATGTGAGCTTGAACTGGGGAAAGGCAGGCAGAAATGATGAAGACTCCTTTATGAAGGAAGATATTCTCAAGAACCTCGCCTTTGCCTGTCCGCAGTGTAACGAGAGAGGGCCATCGTGGATGCAGATTAAAGACAAGACGACGCTGGAAATGGGCGCACGCTTCAAAGTGGGTGCTGAGCTTCTTTGTGACACAATGTAATGCTCAGAGTCGATTGCATAGCACGCGCAACAGTCAGTTGGGTGGGTAACCAACCTTTTCCAAGAAATACAAAGGATGGAAGGGTCATTCTACAAGAGACGGTGAGCTTTATGGCACCACGCGCTCACAGTCTTTAGAGATGCTGACGAACCCCGCCAGGCTTCGAAAAGGCTTCGCCAAGCTGAAGTACATCCCTGCTGACTTTGAAAACGCGTCCGGAAAGATAAACGATTATTTCACAACCGTGAGGATGAGAGGCCTTTCGAAAATAGGTGAGTCCTGCTGCCTGAACACAGTGTTCCGTGTAGTATTGAAACGACTGACGTTCATGGCACGCCCCTCACTCCAGATCTTCGCTTCCACGTTCATTCTTTGCGCCCATTCCTGAAAGCGACTCAGCAAAAACGGTTGGAGGAAGAAAACCGCAATCGTGTCATAAAATTATACCGAGAATACAAGCGCAATATACCGCCGTCGCAATGGATACATTGTCCGCCAGAAAAAAGGCTAGAACATTATCATGAATTTGAAGGCTTCTTCAAGATGGAATTATCGGAAGAGGCACCCAATGACGTCCGCTCGAATGCAGCGGCTACGTCTGAATTATTCGCTTCTGCCGTGGTCAACTGGAAAAAGAACAGAAAGCAATACTCCCACGTAACCTGCGGCTCTCTGAAGACGATCCAGATGCTCAGTGTGTCGGGAACTTGCTCGAACCTCCCGCTGCCAACCCGGTGTCCGAGTCCACATCATTATCTAGACGTAGGCGGCGGCGGCGGGTTACTCGGCCTCAGCAACAGAGAATACCCATATCACCCATATCACCCAAGGCCCTCGACTCCTCCATCTCAACATTCGCCCGCGACGCCTGCCTCAAGAGGTCCCATCATTCCCGAGTAGTAGCTTTGTGGGTGAGACATCGTCCTCCCTCATTTATGTCAAGCAGTGCCTCACCTTGCCTATTTCAGCCGGTCTTCTGAGGGCAAAGACGTCGTTGTGACCTCGCTTTCAAGGTGTTTTGGGAGGGAGGAGGGATCCGCCGGCGGATCGGATGGATGAAGTTGATACGTGGTGGATGCGGGATACGGCAGCGGAATCAAGCAGAATTTACCGTATATAAGCAAGCAAATAAGACGTACCACACCTATCCCAATCTATGCAGACTGTCACACTACAGGTTTGAACTTGAAGCGAGCACTACTACTCAGGCATCCGCCGTGTTTGTACATGCTTGGAGTAGAGGACTATCGCGCCGGGGGTCCACACTTGACGTAAGTAGTACAAATGGGTCTTGTGCTACGTGCAAGAGAGTTAAGCTGGAAGCCCACAGTAACGTGGTGTACCCGCTATACATACTCCTCAAACTCAAAGGGCGCTGTCTTCACCCTCGACCTCTTCCTCGACCTCACCTGCGGTTGTCCGGCTGCAAGCGTCCAAAAAGGAGCCCGATACAAACATCCTGGGTATGATATTGATAGGCATAGCATCATCTCCCAACGAAAGACGCCGCCCAACCTTGAGCCAGCGTGGCACCATCCTGAGACCATAGCGAAGCCTCGGATTACTTGTGAACTTTTTCGTGCAGCATGGATAGACAAGATTTCCTCAAGGAAGAGCACTTTGAACATCCATTCTCGACCCTGACCCCTTCAGAGCTCTTGCGAGAGTTGAATGATGTCCAAATTCACGGCGAGGTAGATGTAGCAACCATTGAACGCTTTACATCTCATCGTGAAAATCGTGAGTTTGGTTTCTGCAGCTTTTCCGCTGAGACACTAATTGGTTCAATCTCGCACTGCCAGGGAACTACCTTCGAGGTTTTGTGCTTCGGAAAGTCAGAATGGAAGTCAAGGCTCAGCGCAGTACTCGTGGTCCAATAGCCACAGCGCTGTTCAGTGCCATCCTGAGCTTGCCTCTCGACGTTTGCTTCGAGGTAAGCATCAATCTGATCGATATTCTCGGTATGACAATTAACGTGTCCCCCTTCGTTTGTCCCAGATTGTCTCACACCTCCATCCAATCGACCTATACCACCTGTCCATCACATCGAAGTCTCTTCGAAAACTTGTACTATCCCCTGCACTCGCTTTTGCCTGGCAGAGAAGCTTTGAAGAACACCGTGAGGTCGCACCACCATGTCCTCCAGGGATATCAAAACCTCAATGGGTTACCTTCCTTTTTGGATCCACAGTTTGCGAAGTAGGTGCTCCTAGTGAGGTTATGAGCGGCGCCCTCGTGCTGACGGATTGAACGTTACAGGATTGCGGTTCTGTTGAGGCGCACCTGGATTTCGGACTTATGAGAAGGCTATGCGACATTTGCTGGGTATGCATTCGTCGCCCACCCATCTTGATAACTAACGGTGCGACTTCGTGTGTCTGCAGAGAAAGATCACACTACATAAAAGTGAGACCATGCGATGGTGCAAAAGCCATCCTCATTCACTTTCTGGGCTTAAATTCGGCATAGTGTGGGGTATGAGCCGGAGATCAGCTATGTTCGGTCAGTGGATTCCAAAAGAGTTGATCTCCAAACATTTACTGAAGTCGTTCTTAGATGCGAGCTTGAAGTGGACAAAGACAGGCAAATATTTTGGCTATTTTCTGAAGGAAGATATTCTCGAGAACCTCGCCTTTGCGTGTCCCCAGTGTGACGAGAGAGGGCCGTCGTGGATCCAGATTAAAGATGAGACGATACTGGAAATAGGCGCACACTTTGAAGTAGGTACTGAACTTCTTTGCTGCACGGCCTGAGGCTCAGAGTCGACTGCATAGCACGCACAACAGTCCGTTAGGTGGGCCATCAACCTCTTTGAGGAGATGCAAGAATTGGAGAAGGCATTCTATGAGAGACGGTGAGCTTCATAGCACTATGCGCTCGCAGTCTTGAAAAATACCGACGAGTCTCGCCAGACTTCGAAAGCACTTCGACAAGCTGAAGTACACCCCTGCCGACTTTGAAAACGCATCCAGCAATATCAACGAATATTTTACAACTATGAGCATGAGAGGTCTATCGAGGATAGGTGAGTGCTACATACGTTGATTCTGTGCAATCTTACAACGACTGGGGCCATGGTATGCCCTTTCCTTCAGATCTTCGCTTCCACATTTTTTTCTTGAGTCCGTTCCTGAAAGCGACTCAGCAAAAACGGTTCAAGGAAAAAAACCGCAATCGTGTGATAAAACTGTACCGAGACTACAAGCGCCAGGTACCACCATCGCACTGGGTATATTGTCCACCGGAAAAAGGGCTCGAACATTGTGACGAATTTGAAGACTTCTTTAAGATGGAAGGTTCAGAAGAGACATCATCTGATGACGGCGTATCCTCGAACGCAACGGGCACGCACGAAGTGTTTGCCTCTGCCGTGGCCGACTGGAGGAAGAACAGGGAACAGGAACTCTTACGTACTTTGCAGCTTCATGAAGACGATATTCAGTTTATCCGGGACTTGCTCGAACTTCATGCCTCAGCCGACTCAGCAATCAAGTCGTCCTCCTCGTCTAGGCGTAGGCGGCGGCGGGGAACTCAGCCTCAGCAAAATAAAACACCAATACCACTTGAGGCCCTTGACCTTGCTCTCTTAGTGTTCACCTGCGACACTTGCCTCAGAGTATCTCATCATTCCGGAGTAGCTTTATGCGGGTGTGACGCCATCCTCACCCATATGTGTGGATCCCAGGCAGTCCCACACTGCACGGCTAGTGCCTATTTCAGCTGGTGCCCTGAAGGCAAAGACGTCGTCCTAAACTCGCTTTTGAAGAGTCTTGGGAGGGATCCGGCGGGGACGACGGCGGCAGAGATGGATGAGGTTGACGCCCGGTGGGCATGTGAGATACTAGGATGGGGTGGAAATGGGTGGAAAATTTTGAATTGGAGAGAATGTGTATGTGGTCTCCCGTTCTCTGGCTTAAGATCCTGGGAAATATATATCTACTAACCACCAACTCTATAACAGGTCACCTACACTGTACTCGCCTGCCAGCGCGAAGAGGTGGCACCTCGATTTCACCTCCTCACTCCCGTCGCCACGAGATTTGTCAAGGGCCACGAACGTGCTACTTATCCTGGACCTGAAAAACCGGTATGGGGATGCTCGCATTGTTCGGAGCATCTGGCTTCAGCGGTGCGGTATGGCGAGGCTTCGGAACACGTTGTGGAAAGGTACGCACCGCTATAATGCAAATTCCGCTCACGGCTCAAGTCGGCTTATGAGTCTGATTCGATGCTGCCTCGATAGTCATAACATCGAAACCCCTGAACGCAATCACGATGTTATCCACTTCCCCCACCTGTTCCTTCAGGCTGGGGTATACCGTCGGCGTAGGCCTTTTATTTACAAGGTGAACGCACACTTGGAGAACAGGTGCTTGAGATGCCCTCCCAACCTTCCGATTGAGAGGTTGTGGACCCCTCATAAAGTTGTCAGGCATCTTCGGGAATCGTAAGTGCCGTTCTTTACTCTTTTATATTGCTGATAGTAAGGTTCACCCTCCAGGCATGGGATTAACGAAGTTGTGGAAGGTACCGATTGGGAGAGGGTGCAGATTTATACCTAAATTCAAGATATTCCAAATCTCAACAGTACTCGTAGAAATTATGACTTTGTGTCTGTTGGATCCTGTGTTTTCACATGACAGATGAACTTTGTAAGTTGTGTCACTTTATCAAGATCGCCGCTTGCCGTAGGACCGAAGGTGTGGAAGAGCGGCACAGCTGATTTCTAAATCTCCTGCCCACTATTAGAAAACCTCTAGGTATTCACTTCTTATGGGAAACCGGCGCTTCGGAATAATCATGAATCTATTGAGCAATACTTGCAACCCACGACAATCACGGAATTTGATTACATCGCGTCCAATGAATGAACGAAGCTCATCTGCCCGATTCTGAATGCCAAACGAACATGCTCAAAAGCCCTGTTTTCACCTTTTTCACCTCGTGTTCACACCACCCCTTCACCCCTTCCTTCCCCCAATACCGTCCTTTCGCACAAAATTCACATTTTTTAATCCTTCTGGTATGGGAAGCAATCTCAGTCGCACCTCTGATGGGGATCCTCGTGAGTAGCGTACTTCAACGAAGGATCTCAGGCCAACTACTTTGTTTTTTCGATGTGCAGTCTGCCTTTTTGAGCTCCGTGGCCACGCGGGAGAGGTCAATTCCGTTGTGATCTCCTCCGACGGACAGCGCATTATCTCTGGCTCCAAGGATAAGACTGTTCGGGTTTGGGACTCGCAGACGGGGGAAGCGTTAGTGACGCTGGAAGGACACTCAGCCCCCGTGCTGACCGTTGCGATATCCCCAGACGGACAGCGAATTGTCTCTGGCTCAAGGGATACGACTGTTCAGCTTTGGGACGCGCAGGAAGGGACTTTGTTGGCAATAATGGAAGGACACTCGGACCCCGTCATGGCTGTTGCCTTTTCCCCTGACGGACAGCGTATCATCTCTGGCTCAGATGATTGGACTGTTCTACTTTGGGATGCGCGGGATGGGACTTTGTTAGCAATATTGGAAGGACACACGGATTCCGTGGAGGCTGTTGCCTTCTCCCCTGACGGACAGCGCATTATCTCTTGCTCAAGGGATTATACTGTTGTGCTTTGGGATGCGCAGGCAGGGACGTTGTCGGCAATATTGGAAGGGCACTCGGACTCCGTGGTGGCTGTTGCCTTCTCCCCTGACGGACAGCGCGCTATCTCTAGCTCAAGGGATGGGACTGTTGTAGTTTGGGATGCACAGACAGGGTCTTTGTTGGCAACATTGGAAGCACACTCTGACCCCGTGCTGGCTGTCGCCTTCTCCCCTGACGGACAACGCGTTATCTCTGGCTCAGAGGATAACATTGTTCTGCTTTGGGACGCGCAGGCAGGGATCCCGTTGGAAATGTTGGACGGACACTCGGACTCCGTGCTAGCTGTTGCCTTCTTCCCTGACGGACAGCACATTGTCTCTGCATCAGCGGATGGAACAGTTAGGCTTTGGGATGCGCAGACGGGGGCTTCGTTGGCGACGTTGGAAGGGCATACAGCTTCGGTGCGGCATATCATTATATCACCTGACGGACGGTACATTGTCTCTGGCTCAAGGGATAGAACACTTCGCATTTGGGATGGGCAGGGTGGACTGCGTCGGCAATTGGAGTAGGAAAATCACATTCCGTGACGAGACGGATGGTGTTCTCTCTTCAGGGATGAGATTGATGAAGACCGATTGGAAGAGGGCGCAAATTTACTCCTCGACTCAGGATATTCCAAATCCCAACAGTACTCGTAGCTGTAGAAATTATGATATGTATCGATTATGAGCAAAGCAAATTAACATGTACCACACCCATCCCAATCTATCGATTGAATCTAAGAGGAGCCTTCAGCCCCCGGCACAGACTCTGCCATACGCCTCAAACTCGAAAGGGCGTCCTTCACCCTCGGCAACCCCTTCTTCCCAGATCTCACCGCCTGCGATTGCCCATTCAGAGTTGTCCAAAAGTTGCCCTGCGCATACATCCTGGGCCTCATTGACAGGCATAGGATCATCCCTCGACGAAACATACTTCTTCGTGCCCGGACGCTCAGGGTTCCCTGGGTGCCTCTCGTGGTGCGGCGGGCTCAACACGACCTTCTCGCGTACAGTACATCATTGAGACCTTGCCCGTGTCGACCGACGACTCGAGGTGGCTGCTCGACGATGTACTCGCTCACCCGAACCCCTACGACGCTCTGGTCGACCTCGGCGCCTGTAGGACCAGAGGTGCTCGTGAAGAGCGGTTCTTTGTGTGAGGGAACTCTCTCGAGGTGTGCGACGACACCGCCAAAGCTGACGTTGAAGCCGACGTCCGTGGTGCTCGACATCCGGGTCCACTCTTTAGCGCCGAGTACAAAGGCAGATTGGGGTGTAGTCGTGAAGTACGTGTCGAGGAGGGAGGGGTGGGCGTACATCAACCCGCCGTTCCGGTGTGGTTGGGGTTTGATCTTGGTGTTGACGAATTCTTTAGGGAGGGCTTCGTCTATCTCGAAATCGGGTGCGGCGAGCTCTGTGTCGCCGTCACGTTGAGCGTATTCACCTTCGAAGTATTCGTTGAGGAAGGCACAGTGGTTGCTCGAGGCAACTTGGCGATGGCGAGCTGGAAGTCGTCCATGTCCAGGTTGAGCAGGGTGGCGTTAAGCTGGCCGGCCTTGGCTTTTAGTTGGAGCTGGGACGGATTTTTTCGTAGAAGATGGGTCGGAGAGTGCGCAGCTTTTCGATGTAGGATTCGAATTCGCTGGAGCTCATCGCGAGGGTTTGGTTGACGGAAGTTCTAGGGCTCGCTCAGGGCTAGAGGAGCCAAGGAGGCTTCGGTAGCGTGTTGGGCTCTGAGGCTGCTGGCAGGACGCCTGCTGGACCTTCCTGGCTACCACCGCTGCTGCTGCCATAATTTACGACTTCGCTGGCCGACCGGAATGAATTCAGCGGTATGGGGATGCTCGCATTGTTCGGAGCATCTGGTTTCAGCGGTGCGGTATGGTGAGGCTTTGGACAGGACTCGGAGCGCAGCGCATATTCCGCTCACGGATCAGACTCGGCTTTTGATTTGATGTTGCCTCAATAGTCACAACATCGAAAACGATGTTATCCACTTCCCAGTGAGCTGGATGTCCATTCTCGTGTCAAGGCTTCAACCTTTGACCTACCGAGCCTTGACGTGCGGATGAGACCCAGCTTCGATGGTACGTGGGCCCGGGCTGACGACGCTCCTAGATAACCCGATTGACCGGGTGTGATATGCATAGCATTTCACGATTGCGGGCATTTGGTCAGGTATCACAGCACCTATTCAATCTCATTCTGGCCACAACGGTTGGTGTGCACGATTGTACTTGCTCCCCTCACCCTCACTGCTTTGCTAGACTCCCTCCATCCCCACATGATGCTCAAGTGGCCTAGGTTCCTGCCCCGCTTCGGCTCAGTTTTCTTCGAGGGTCCTAGCAGCAACTCGCCTTCTGAATACACGACCTCGGTCGACTCAACGCCTCAACAGGGAGTCGACCCATCACGGCACAACCCTTCGACACCTTCTCTTCTGCAAGACTCCATCCCTCAGCTGTCAAAGCACCCGTCTACGAACGAGGCCGATCGAGTCAATTCGTTGCGCACTTCGGCAAACGCTACCTGCCTCGTAGCCTCCACCTCGGCCCTAGTTACACAAGTCCCCCTCTCAGAGTCATCAATCTGCCCAGCTACGAGGGGTAGCAAGACTACGACATTACACGATCCTCAGGACCGAGTCCTATCTGTCAATTCTCCGCAAACAGTCTCCCAGGCTAGACTGCCGTCGGAAATCTTGACCAAAGATGCACCCGGAGGCCCATCGATCCTTGCCGGTGCTCACGATTTTCAAATAAGGGACTTCAAGGTGGTCTACGCGCCCAATGCAACTCATGTTAGTACAGTCAACGAAGTGTCGATCCAACATAATGCTCTTAACATTGGTGCGTGAACCACGGGAGGTATCAATCGAAACTACTGACACGACGGCGCCCTGCCAGAACGAGCGAGGTTCGATGCGCTTCCAAAGCACCCAGAAATGAGTGTGAAGCGGGCGGAGTATCTACCTGACAGTCGGAAGCCGGATGTCGAGGAGTTGTGCGAACGGGAGTCAAGTGGGACTGAGCTTGTGCTGTGCATTCATGGGCCGGCCGGCATAGGGAAGTCGACGCTTGCTGGCCACCTCGCAGACAAGTTTCGGTCAGCCGATCGCTTGGCGGGCTCGATTTTCCTAGACACCCTTCCGACAGATACATCCGGACCCGAGGCGATCACCAAGATGATAGCTCACGAAATTGGGAGCATCCACCCGCAGGCAATACCGAAGATCGTGGAAGCAATGGATCAATGCCATGGTACCTCGCTCGAAAACCACCTCGAGAAGTACATCCTCGAGCCTTTGCAATCACTCAACCGCCGGCAACCCCTCATCATCATCATTGATGCCATGGACGAATGGCGGGATCATGCGGCATTTATCAAAGCACTCGCTCACCTCAACTCACAAAGTGGTGTCGTCAAATTCTTCATCACGGATCGTTTGAACCCATGCGCTTCCCACTTACCCGGAATCGAGAAGATCGCCATCCGCACATACGCTCTTGGTTCTATCTCAAAGGAGGTTATCAAGACCTATTTCCACAAACATCTGGAGACCGTCCCGTGGGTGGATGGGCGAATGGCGACCCCTTCCGACGTCGACAGGCTCACGGAGCTTTCAGGGGGTCTCCCCATCTGGGCCGCGACTGTGATCGGGTTGCTTTCGCATCGGCTCAGCGAGTCGCCGCCCCACGAAATTCTCGAAGAGATCGTCGAAAGTAGGCTCCAAGTCGGTGGCAGCGATGGGCTCGGGGAGTTGTATCGCAATGCGCTTTTACGCCTCTTCCGCTCCCCTGAAGACCAAAGACAACTCCGACGATATCTAGGAGCGAGCATCGCCCTTCAAGAAGCACTTTCCCCATCCGATTTCTCTATGCTTACAAAAATCCGTACCCATCTTATAAACCGCATTCAATTCGATCTATCCGCCCTTCAGACCCGATCGCCGCCTCCAGGTTCGGAGGGGATGGTTCACCCAGCAACAACGCTCTTCCATCTGTCGTTCCTTGATTATGTCCAAGCCACAGCAACAGAAAGCTCTTTCTCGATCTCTACCTTGGATTCCCACTCCACGCTGGGCTTGAGCTGTCTCGAGCAGCTCGCCAGGCTGCCACCGTCATCACATCATGCCTCTGATCTATACAACCACCAGCGTTATGCCATGAAGTACTGGCCGTTCCATGTGTCCAGGGGAACCCCACGCTCACACGAGCAATGGTCACGGACGGAGCACTGTTCGACACTACAGAAGATCACAGCCGAGACACGACGGCAATGGGCAGCCTTGTTTCTCGAGAGCTTGGTGCCCGGGGAAGTGGGCTTGATGATGATGGATAATATTAGTTCAGAGGGTGGTATGGTGTCGATTCTGCGCGAGCTTGCCAATTCTCTGGGCAAAATTGGGCCAGATTGTTGGGGATATCAGGTGGCTTGTTTGGAGGTTGCTGTACGGACAAATGATGGAGATGCTGAAGTGTGGTCACAGCTTGGAAAGTGCTATGAAGCGCGGGGTGATAGGACAGGTAGCCTTCAAATGCATGAGGAAGCGGTGGTGGCGTTTCAACAGGCTTTACATATTCAAACCTACCAGCACCCTGATTGTGCAGAATCACTCAACAATGTTGCTACTGCTCTTACGTCCTGTTTTGAGCAGAATAGCAATATGGATGTCCTTAGCAAGGCAATTTCATGTTACCAAGAAGCACTTGCACTCCGCCCAAAATCCCACCCAGATCGCTCTAAGTCTCTCAACAACCTCGCCTATGCTCTTCAAGTCCTCTATAGTTGCAATGGTGGCATTGGAACATTGACTGAGGTGATTTCACTGCATCGTGAAGCACTTGATCTCCGCCCAACACCCCACCCASATTGCTCCACATCACTCAACAACCTTGCCAATGGTCTTCAATCCCTCTATAAGTGCAATGGTGACATTGGAACATTGGCCAAGGTGATTTCACTGCAATGTGAAGCACTTGGACTCTGCCCTGCACCTCACCCAGATTGCTCCAGCTCACTCAACAACCTTGCCAATGCTCTTCGATCTCTATAAGCACAATGGTGGCATTGAAACATTGAATGAAGTGATTTCACTGCATTGTGAGGCACTTGGACTCTGCCCTGCACCTCACCCAGACCGCTCCAGCTCACTCAACAACCTTGCTGAGGCACTTCTATTACATTTTGAAGAAAATAAAGGGGTGAAGTTTCTTGATGAAGCAATATCACTTCATTCTCAACTACTGGATATCTGGTCCTCTGGCCATGGATTCCGGCTGTATGCAGTCTGGCAACTTGTCAGGCTCCTTACAAAGCGACATGAAGTGACTGGAGATGACTGAGATCAAGGAGAAATTGAAAAATTGGAGGTGGAACTGTCAGCTTTGCAACTGCAGAAGAAAGACACAGACTAGGGTCTACTTTTTTGGTGCACTGTACACAAGGTATGTGATGTACAAGGACTGGTTCAAGCTTCTTTTGCTAATACAGTCATTGGCAGAATGTTCCTGCTTGCTATTCCAAGGCCATCTTGCCTCAGGTATTGCACTCTGTAGGCATTGTATGCCAAGCTTTGCAGGTGGTCAAGACCCAGTGACCATGTATTTTTTTACTGTATTGTACTTGCTATCAGGCAGCCCAGCATTTGAACCTTGACTTTTCTTTTTTTCCCTCCTATTTTACTCTATCAAGATGATGACATTCTTTGTCAATTGGACTGCTGTTGCAGATATTCCTCTCCTCTCCCTTCAAGTCTGGCAAACCTAGTACCTTTGTAGAATTACAAGTTTCTTTTCCTTTTTACTATCTTTTGACTGTTATCTCATAAAACCACAAAACTCTACTAAAAATAGTCTTCTGTTTTTGATCTATTGTATTGTTGTTCAAATATTCAAGAATGACAAACTGTGGCTACTTTAAGTGCGCTAGAAGTCAGGTCACTCAAGCAGCCTGTGTCATTCAGGATCGTCATTGAGCGCCCAAAATGCCAACCCTGAAGACCTGTATAATTCATGCTGAGGGTCAGGGAGGCACTGCTGCCTCCTGAACCGGCGAGGAGCAGTTATAGAGGGGGGCCAGAGGTTGAACGGGAGTTGCAGCGTGAGGTTGTTCTTCAAGTGAACGTGGGCAAGAGGTATGTGTGTTTTTCATATTTGATTTTGCCTTCAAGTTCGACTGATGTGGATGTGTTTTGAACGAAGGATGTGTATTTATGCTGCCCTTTCACTTACAATTCACCTTCTCATTCACGCGCAAGATCAAAATACTTCTGTGGCAGGCTTTAAGGAACTTGGACCCTCAACCGCTGTCCCGGATCTCTCCTAGCCTCTATTAGGAAGGCGGCCGACGGTGCCGAGCTAGCGCCAGGGGCGCCAAGGTTTTAGCTGATGGGCCCTTGATCCCGACCCTCTTATCTTATCTCCACTATCTTATCTGTCACGTGCTGTACCTAATGACGTTGATATCCGCGCGCGCCCAATCAAATCTGAATTGGCTTGGGGTTGCCAGTTCGTCTTTCTCAACGATGGCGATAACGACGACAAGGATCATGCTTGTGCGTGCTCATCTCTGCACGCCATCTCTCACACTCTTGTACATGAAGAATAGCGCAAGACTTTCCCTGCCGGAAGTTCTGGGCTGGGAGGCCTTACCGTCCCAAAATGGGCGACATGTTCAACCGTTCTTCCTTGCCCAGGCTCCGGTGTGCCCACTCTAGCTTCGATGGAAGGGCTGTGCAGGAAATTGTGCAGGGTCGAGGTGCGTGATTATCATAATGTTGACTCGGGAACCCCAGCTCAACTCTACATCATATATCAGCCATGGCCCCGTTTCCTCAACCGATCCCGCCGTTTCTTCCCCCTGGACTCACACCCGAGACCGAGGAAGCCCAAGCGGACTCAAAGCGAACTTGTGACAGACCATTTGCCACCCACTGTACCTCCTGGACTCGACCCCGGAGCCGAGGTACAGCGTGCGCTGGGTTCCAGTCAACATATTCAACGCTGGACTCGTGCTCTCTGTTGGCGGCGACCCTGTCTTTCATCTGCTGCATCCTTTGGATTTGGCAACCGGGGACACTATGCTGTAGCTGTCCATATGGATACCGGTTTCTTGCTGATGTGACGGTGATCGTACCAAGCAGATTGAGCTAGCTGTCCATGCAGCCAGCTCACTGCTCTACTTTGCTCTTCTCGCTGGTGATGGCATTGACCGTATCAAGCAGATTGAGTGAGTATCTCTTTCTCTTGATCGTAATAGCTAGGAATTCACTTCCTTATCTCTGTTAAAGAGGGACTTACAAAATCTCAAATTTCTCCGTGGCATGAGGTACGTCGATTCTCATTTCAGCGTTCGATCGTACCTTGTTGATTCGACACACTGCAGGCTTTTTTTGAAATCTGACGGTGTTGCTGTGTCGTATACAACAGAATATAATCCGGACGGTGAATTATCAGATGTACAATCAGGATCTCCTAAGTTGGCAGCGGCAACGATTCTGGTAAGTTGAAGAACTCGTCGAACTTGAAGTTCACGCTACCTTCAAGTTGCACGCATCCTCTCAGTTTTATTCTGTGGAGGCGGGGAAAGGACGCAAAATGGGCGGTCTACTGTAACATAGATTTCGAGCTCGAATGGGGGTTTACGAGGTCCTCTTTGTATCCGAGTGGCAGCTGGCGACGCCTGCCCCGATAGCTGATGATTTGGAACATGTACCGGCCCAGGTCCTGGTGCCTCGCTGAGTTCTTCGACTCGGTATTGTTGTACAATGACATTGAACCTTTGTCTGATTCGATGCAGTGAAATGTTGATCATGTCACATGAATCGTCCGCATTGTATCCATCTGCAAAGTAAATTGTTTGAACGAAGTCTGTCTAATATGCGTCTTGGCTCACCGGAGTCAGATGGTAGTGTACTGTAGCTTTCGAGTCTTAATGTCCTTGTCATTGGGTATGCAAATCAGAAGGTGAGGGTTGGAAGTGAGAACAGGTCTCTCGATGGTCCACTTTGTGTTTCTCTTGCATGTTTTGTTGCGAACACAACAGAAGCGACAAATAAACAAATGAATTCAACTAAAATTCAATTACAAAGGTCTACAACAGTCATTGTTATCGTAACGAAGAGAAAGCCTGTGCCTATGTTCTCCCAGCCCAATGCTGGCGCTGACCGTTCTTGAGTTCTCGGGCCTGAATGGCTTTGAAAAGCACAGTGAGATTCTTGTTAGCTTCGGGATACCAGTGAAGGAACTCTTGCTCGTTCTCGTTAAACCTGATTGCAGGTCAAACAAATCAGCGTCAAAAAACCTGGATACAACAATTCCTTACGTTACAATAAATTCGTGTGCAATGGTCGCCCGTTGACCATACAGCACACTCTGCCCTGATTCTTTATACCATTCAGGCCTCCAGTCCTTTAATGCAACCTCCAGTCGTGGTGGAGACGCAAACTTCCAGTCTGCAACCACCTGCCGCCATCCATTTGCCCCTGCTGAGCGACGTATTTCAGGAACTCGCCAGTGGCGGGCTGGTTGACTGTTTTCCGCTGTTGCTGTTGTCATCCCGGAGCCAGGTGGTGGTAGCTGGGTGTCTCCAGCTCCTGGGTGCGTGTATGGGTGCACGAATAATGATGGAATCTGTGATCCTGGGTTGCTGGTTAATATAGGTGCTGCAGGAGCATAGACATAAGGTTGGAAGGCTGGGATGGGGGCGGGAGGAATATGACAAGCTTGACTCGCCAGGCTGATTGCAAGGCTGGCTTGGCGATGCTCGCCATCGAGGATCGGCTTGAATGATGTAATAGGCAATTGAGGAGGCTGGTATCCCCCTGTTGAGAGTTGGCTGCAGCATGAGCAGTGGCGTTGCACGGTGCTGGTGCTGGTGCTTGGAAGCTGAGGCCGAGAGCTGGTGCTGGTGCTGAATCCTGAAGCCTTGTCCAGTGCAGAGTCAATGTACTGGGCAACACAGCGGCTGAACTGTCCGATGATTTGACGACCTTCAGCAACCGTGAGCGGACGCTCCTCGTACACCTCGCCTGCGTGTGAGCCTGATGCAGAGACGTTGTAGTTGGCAGGATTGAGGGCATCGCTATGGTCTTCTTCGTATGTATATAACTCATCTAGAAGGTAACGTATGAGAGTATCACGCTATAAATTATTTAGCTTTGCAAATTATGCTTCAATGTTGTCGAGATTGCACACCTTTTCACCTAAAGCCCAGCCTCCCCACCACCGAATGTGTGCTAGAGTCCACCTTCTCCCAATGGGAGCAAACATAAAGCGATATTGTGCCCCTCCCCGACGAAAGCAATGGGTAGTGAAAAGATCCGCATGCGGCACCCCAGCAGCAGACGCCATCTCAGAAATCATCTTCCCAACAGCTTCCGCCGAAATTCCAATATCTGGATGTGCATGTTTGTTAATCTTGAAGAATACGTGATCATCCGGGTGCCATTCACGACCTAACAGATGCTTCTGAGCGAATTCAAGCCAGTTGAGAAGGTGTTTGTACAGGTCGATGGACAGGGTTGTTGATCCACCGGGCTCGGGGTAAATGTTGTAGCAGTGCCCTGTGCGTTGCTGTTTGGAATCAATGCCAAAGAACTACAAATCAACATACTCACCGTTCACTTGCAGTTCTCCATTTTTCATCTTCCTCTGCCAATTCTTTCGTTCTCGCAGGTTTATTCGGAAGAATGGGACCTGCTCAACTGGATTTTCACTATATGTTGGCCGCTCATTTGTTAGGAAGTCAAGTCCTCAGAATTGAAACGAGGTGGTTTCAAAGTTCCTGAAGGTGCGAGTGTTCAGTTATTGTGTTCACCGCTGGAGAAGATTGATAGCAAGCTCACCGTGTCCAGATTGTAAATGCAAAAGCTGAAAATGCTCTGTAGAAGACTGAAAATGCTCTGTAGAAGAGATGTCTCCCCACTAGATCCTTCTCCTCCTGTGTTTTAGGCTCGAATTCCTCTGGACACTGCTGGAGAGAATGCGCATATATTTTCTCCATATCATCAATTGACATAGCCTTTGAGTGCCTTCGTTCGCCTTCCCCATCCTTCTTCGAACATGCATCTAAGATGTCCTCCACAACTGGACTGCGGCATGGGTTCCCTCGAGCGTGCTGTTTCTTCTTGTCGTACTCCCACTGGCCGCGGTATTTCCCCTCACTACCCTTCCTAAGTAACTGGTGAGTCCTCGCTGGCAAAAAATATTGATGGCTGATCACGTACAAATTGTCGTAGTGCCATACAAATGCTGCATGAATCGAGGAGGCAGTTGTACTTCCCAGGTTCTCATGGAAGCATTTGAAACCAATGAACATTGAAATCGCAGTCGGGGTACATTTTTTCGGTGGACCGGTGAATGCGTTGACAAATTCTGGGTCCATAGATACGTTCTCTTTGCCCCCAAAGGCCTCGTGCTCACCATCGCCGGTGTGACTATGGCTCTCGCCGGAACGGAACATTTCCTCTGCCAGCTTCTCATCGGCAATGAATCTCTGTAAGAACACCCCGGCTCGTCGAATGTGTCCTTCATAGCTTTTCTTTGTCTTCTCTGATGTTCCATGGCATGACGTCTTCTCTTTAATGGTTTTGTCCAGTTGTGAATAATCAATAGCTTTGCCACTTGCTTTACTCTTGGTTTGCTTCTTCGGCGAATGTTTGGATGACTTGGTACGACCCATCGTGTCAGAGATATTGGCGAGAGAGTGGTAAGAGTTGCTTTGGCAGCGAGACGTGCTACAGCCTGGTGTTTGGGCCGTCAGTGGAAACAATTGAATCTCGGACCAGTGGCCGGCGCCAACATAGACGTCCAGCACCATGTCAGAAATTTGGTATAGGAAGATATTCGCTTGATGTTCAAACCACAACACTTTCAACTAGTCACTTGAAAATTATACCAATTCAATATTGACTTCATGATATATTGGTATACGACACAGAAACAATTTGAAAGCAAAAATAAAGAAAATACAGACAAGATACGGTACCCAAAGCCAAGTTTGTACATAGCTCTATACCACTTAATGACCTTAGTAGTCTGATATTTGGCACGGCTTGGAGCCTTTAGAGTGACCAGCATTGATATCAGCCACTGAGGAACTGCCATCGCCAATCAGCGTCTTAAACCAGCTAGTGCAAAAGGCGTCTTCTTGCGCATGCCCACATCCACAATCTTGGGAGCCACTCACTTAAGAACCGAGAGAGCGGAAACCCAAGATACTGGTAAGACGCTAGTGCCCAGTTGAAATCCTGCAGAACCAAACGGCAGGAACCGAACAGCATCTGCAGGCACTAGTAGCACCCACCAGCTAACAGCACATCATCGTGATCTTCCAACACCCACCATCTATTCAAATTCAATAGGATGACTGTTTCAGAGAATTGAGCTCTCAGCACTCATATGAGCCAGATGCGTGTACAGATACCCTTTTTTCAACAAGTGACATTGGCAATGCACCCATGTGGTTCCACATGGACCCACAAGTCTGCAACCTTCTGAAAATTTGTGTTGCTATCACAAAATCATTCCGTAGCTCGTTCTGCGGCAACCCAACACTTCTATGCTACTAGCAATACATTGATTTTTAGGTAAAGCCACACACTTGAATTTAGCGGCACTAAAGGATCATATTGTAAAGTCAAGGTGCGGCGTTAAATTCAAGGAAAGGACTCTATGATCGTAAAGTGATAAAAGCTAGACTTTAGGAGATCACTTTAACGACTCAGATTTCACTCGAAA
>SDEE01000693.1:0-25962 GCA_004126415.1 Candolleomyces aberdarensis
CTCGGCCTCGCATTCGTCCACCCCGTCAATGATGGCACCCCGCAGCCCTGGTCGATCAGGTTGCAGTGCCACCTCCCGCAATGGGGGTCAAAACGAGGACTTCCATCTGGGTATGTAGATTCTTCTCAAATATGCTTGGCTTGTTTTCGATGGCGTTGGAGATCGCGTTCTTCAAGTCCTCTCGGTGTTCAGCCAGCTGGTGTGCAATGGTTGTGACGAAGGCGGTCTTTCGGCGCCGACCAGTGGACGCTGACCAGGACGCAAAGAAAAAGGTCGCGCCCAACAGCCCATCTGGTGCACAGCGTTCGGCCAGCGATCCCATAACGGCCGTCTTCCCAGAACCTGCAGGTCCCGTCACCCATTTCATCTTCTTCGGGGGCCCGGATTCCCTGTCGCCCTCCACAATCCAACTGTACAAATCGTCTTGGACAGCAACTCGAGTTTCTGGTTGGCATTTTGGGGCGTCGCAGCGCTCTGCAGAGTCATGGATAGCGCCTGCTGCGATTCGAGACGCCAGCTCTACGAATTAGGTTGAAAATCAGTTACAGATGCTGGATAGAACACTACGAGACGGACCTACCCCTCAGTGGCCCCCCTGTCGAGGAGTACGTGTTGGTGACATTAAAGTTTTGTTCACCCACCTGAAAGTCGCGGGCGTTGGGGAAGAATGTTGTGCATGTTGTCATTGACGGCAACGGTAGGGCAAGTGTGAAGAAGGTTGGCTTTCTCGCTCTCAACGCATTCCGTCTCATGTCAGCCTTTACACAATTTGTTTGTTCAATGTTTGTCGGGCGTCTAACGCCCATTCGACAGCCGGATATCATGAACTCCTCCTGAGGATCCCTAAGAGGGAGCTGGCCCAGCAGTAGTACCCTGAAAACAGACAGAGGACGATGTCATGCTAACATCGGTGGCGGGAGAACTTGTCCTTCGGGGTCCCTGTGCTTATTCGATTTTCGAGCCCCGCCATCTGGCCTAGCCATATCCTACCAGGATGGGTCTCATATTCGTCCAACCCTTCCCTGTAATCAACCGGTGCGATTGCCGTCGCTAAACCAGCCCACACGGCCGTTTCTATCCTGCGACAAGAGGTTAGCCTGTCCCCGTCTCAATGGTGTCAGTCTTTCGTTCGTCCCACTCTGAACGCATGCTCGAGTCATCCCGAGACCTGCTCTTTCTCCAACCCCCAGGTGAGTCCTGTAACTAGTGTTTCCTTCTGTTCGCAGCTCAAGAAGTGAGCCTCGGCACAAGTTCCGATTACCAATGTCGCATTTCTGCCGCAGTTTGCTCTGAAGGACCACTAGGTCTATGTCGTGAGCTTTATTCGATGTCTTGTCCGATTAACACATACATAGAGATAACTTTAGTATCGACTGGACCTCAACGATATGTGAGAGCAACGTAGAAAGACATAACAAAAGTCGCATTCTATGTAGCGCTTTGTCGGGAGCCAGAGTCACTGCTACTATCTCCACCCGCACTGGCGCCTCCAAGTGCTTTTTCAACTAGCCGCGCAAACCTCTTGGATGCACCACGAGTCCCGGATTTTCGAGAGGGCCACCACAAGCCAGGCGCAATCCAAGTAGCCGATCCCAAATGACGCAGAATGGAACGGCTCCAGATTCTACACGTCGGCTTGCAACGGTACCAGGGGCACTGCAAATGAACAAAATAGAATATTAAAATTTTCAGCCAAAGGGGTTGACAAGATAGCGAGTTCTAAACGCACTGAATCATGAACTTTTAGGAACATAGCTACTAGAGAATCTTCTATTTTGCATGCAATGACCGACGACACCCACCAACCAACGCTGGCTGGGGTAGGAAGGACTTTGGAGTAGGCACTGCCTGAAGATACACCACCTACATACTGTGGAAAGGAGATCAAGATTATGAGGAAGTCCTCAGGGTATGAATAGTGTGTGTCGTAGGCCCCTTCAATACCATGACGTCAAATCCATCCTGTGTAAGTAAAACTGGCTGACAGAAGAGCCGAACTCACTCGCACACGCTCGAAGGAATTGACTCGCTAATTTCACTCGCTTCCACATACAGTCTCCCACAACGCCCTGGGTCTTCGAGGAAGTCAAGTAGTGATTTGTGGTAAAATTGATAGTTCACCGTCGCCTGGTCGCTGTGATGTGGGATCCGAGTGAGTGAGTGAAGGTTTCCAAGCAAGTGCTCCGCGTCGTTGCTCTCTGGGTCCGTCGACAAGAGCAGATTCGTATTGCTTCCTGAGATAAAGGCGAGAAGGTTGATAGCGCGGATCCACCGTACCGAACGAGGCGGATCTGGACTCGATTCCAAGATGTGGGAATATAATATGTCCAGTTGTTCGAGTGGATTCGAAGATAGCGCTCTCGTTCCCACCTCCAGAATAGTTTCAAGCAAAGCCTTCGGTGGCTCTTCATGACCCATGTCAAGAAACCGGATGACGGTCGCTGCATAGATGAATTGACCGGATGCATTTTTCACCAACGTTTGAATGGCTCCTGGTGGTGGCCAAGAGTGGGGTAGGCCGTATCGACGACGGATTTGGTTGAAGTGGGCTTCAAAGAAGAGGTTGATATCGGCGTCGGCGTTGTAATCTTCGTGCAAGTCGAGTTTTTTGGCGAAGGATGCGGCATTGTTTTCGGGGTCGAAAAACTCGCGAAACACGCGTTCTGGACGACTGGCGACGAGAATACGGAACGGGAAGCATGGATCTGACGACGCTGCTCGAAGCACTTGAAGGATTTCCAACTGGTCTTGCGCGTTCGTTCGTACAGGCTTGGCCCGGGGTCCGGTACTTGTGGTATCGTGATATTGCTCGGCCTCGCATTCGTCCACCCCGTCAATGATGATGGCGCCCTGCAGCCCTGGCCCGTCGGACTCACGGACGACCTCGCGGAGTGGGGCTAATACAAGCATTTCCATCTGCACGTGCAAATTCTTCTCAAAAATGCCTGGATTCTTCTCCAAAGCAACGGAGATGGCATTCTTCAGGTCCTCTCGGTGCTGGGTCAGCTGGTGGGCAATGGCTGTGACAAAACCGGTCTTCCGGCGCCTGCCGATGGACGCCGACCAGGATGCAAAGAAGAACGTTCCACCCAAAAGACCGTTCGCTGCGCACCGGTCTGCCAGCGATCCCATAACGGCCGTCTTCCCAGAACCTGCAGGTCCCGTCACCCATTTCATCTTTTTCGGGGGCTCAGATTCCCTTTCGCCATCCACGATCCAGCTGTACAAATCGTCTTGGACAGCAACTCGCGTTTCCGGTTGGCATTTCGGAGCATCGCAGCGCTCTGCAGAATCATGGATGGCGCCTGCTGCGATTCGAGACGCCAGCTCTACGAATATGGTCGAAGAATCGGTTGCAGATGCTAAATAGATCATTCCAAAACGGACTTACCCTTCAATGGCCCTCCTGCAGAAGAGGAGTACGTGTTGTTCGTGAAATTGAAGTTTAGCTCGCCGGCCTGGAAGTCGCGGGCGTCGGGGAAGAAGGCTGTTATCATTAAGCGGCAATGATAGGGGTAAGAGGAAGACAAGCTTTCCCGCCCTCGCGCCGTTTCAACTAGCACTCTGCCTCGTGCTACCTTCCCACAATCTGTTTGTCAAATGTTTGTCAGGCGTCTATCGCCTCCTTTTGGAGATCATGATTATGGCGGCATTTGGCTTGAAATAAACGTGCTCCCTAGACTTCAGGCCTCTCCACATCTTTCTATCGCTGCGCCCTATGTTCGCCGTCGAGGAAAGCGGAGCACTATCGCGACATGTAGACCTGTGGCAGGCCCTCTATGAGGTAATCGATCCGAAGGGATGAAACCTCGATAGAGGGACCTGTAAATTTGGTCGGATTTTTGGCTGGAGGGCCCTTATGATCGAATCGGTGATCGCCGAGGCCGCAGAAGGCGATACCATACCTTCCATATAGGGATTTTGGTAGCGATCCAATAATAGTGTTTTCACCTCTCCATCGTCGTCTCGTCTTTAGCCCTGCTCTGAATGCCTATGTGGCCCACTGATGGACGGCATGCAGCACTAATTTAGCGCTGAATACAATCTGCAGCTATCAGCTGAGAATATCGGCCATGAAGGCCCGGGGATTGTCCTCCCTCGGTTCAGTATCAACCAGTCTCATGAATTAACTTGCAAACGGAAGACGAATGAACAGGTGCAGCTCCTCCTTCTCATCTTTGACGGACTATGTGGTGCCATCTGGTGCTCTCATAAAATCAAGTTTCAGCGATACATCATACTCCTTCGACTCTACCCTGTATTTCTCATTTTTTCCAAATGGAAATTCAATTTCTACCTCCCCAATTTCTACCTCCCCAATTTCTGACAGAGAAGTCAAAGTCGAGGAGGGCAGAGTGAAATCGCGCTTACTTATGCGCGATCTACTCAGATTCCACCAAAATCCCTATATGGAAGGTATGGTATCGCCTTCTGCGGCCTCGGCAATCACCGGTTCGATCATAAGGGCCCTCCAGCCAAAAATCCGACCAAATTCACCAGTCCCTCTATCGAGGTTTCATCCCTTCGGATCGACGACCTCATAGAGCGGCACTGGTCACGAGTCTAGGGGACAATCAGACAAGAGGAAGAGCAGGTTGCTGTCAACGTGCAACGGGTGCGGGCCGGATGCTGTGAGATGCTGTGCGGTGCCTAAAATGTTTGAGCGTTCCCGCCCTACGCCTTGTTGACCATGAGGGAACTTCAATCCTAGTGGACCCTTCGTTATTCATGGGCGAGTACGATACCCCCCCAGAAGGTGAGGGCCGTGTATATTGCGTGCTGATCTGCACGATGGAAGAAAGCTTCTCAATATTTCGATAGGTTGTAAAGAATACAATGCGGGCACTGAAGGCACCCCCGAAGCGAGTGGACGGTCGACTCGGGGTTCATATTCATCACCATCTTCATGAGCTCCAATGTATCGAGGGCAGGGAGCTGAATTCTGTCGGAGAAGAGACAGACAGCTGGGCTGGGCGGTTCGCAGCGAGATCCCTAATACTCTTGCCTGAAGGTTTGAACTGACTCTGAGGCGGAAAAAACCGAGAATAATCTAATCTGAGCATTATCACCAAGGAGTAGCCATATAGGAAAGGCCCCCGTTCCAATCCTCCACCCTCCAAGCATTCAGAAAGCTAAACGTAGACGCAATCGTCCCAACAAACCCAGCACCCATACTCAACGCAACTTTGTCGATCAGCAACGGGTACCACTCGTCGTGCCGCTCTGCAGTACGTTCGGCTGTGTGGTTGAAGTAGTCCCAGCCGTAATCCGTTATTTGTTGCCAGAATTCAGGGGCGGTTTCGTCTGGATCATAAAATATGCGGTGGCTAAGATGACTGGGAAGTGAAAGCGAGAATATGCTTACCAGAAGCAACGAGAACACGAGAGGCATTGACGTTGTGATTTTTCAGAAGCTGGGCCTGCATTTTGAGCACAGCATCGCGGTATTTGGGGAGCGGAATATAGCAGGGAGGTGTTTCTCCCTCTTCACATGGAAATTTGAAGTCGCCTCTCCGTATGTGGACGGCAATCATCTAAGCGTTGGGAATTCAATTAGACTCTCCAAGCCACGGGACAAGAAGAGATGATAGGCACGCACTTGTGGAATTTCTTCAACTTTCATCACTCGACGAATATACTCCTGTGCAAGATCCACGAGAGGTTCCGTGAACCTGAGGTGTTTCCCGACCGTATGCCACGTATGCGACCACCTCTTTTCAAACTCCATCTCCTGTACTCCACTCGTCACGTAGTACATGAAATCAAAGCAGGCGAGTTGCTCGTCCGGGTGGAGCGTTTTCCCTGATCGCGACGGCCTCATCGTGGGCGGCCACTTATCTTTCTGAGGCCCATCATTGAACCATCCATATTTCGGGACGATGAGCGCGGATAGAGCAGAGAACGTCGTGAAAGGGTTGTTCCTGTCGTTTAGGAAATACGTGAATTCGGGCACCCGGGTGAACGACATGTCGATCTTCAGCGTGTTCTCGATACCTTGAACAAGTCCCGGGCCGTCGGACTGGCGCGATACCACTGACCAGCAACCAAAATACTCGATGTTGGGGTCAGTGGGTTTGTTGTGGTCCATTTCTTCGGTGAATGTGCCGTTGATGTCGAAAGTTTTGACGTCAGACCATTCGAGGACAGGACGGCGGAGGGCGCTGCGGAGAGTGGTGAGGTTGAAAACACTACCAAAGCGTAGTAGTCCAGCATTATAGGCTTGGAAGAGAACGACAATCAATGAAGTTGGGGAGTAAGTATGAACGGGCTCTACTCACTAATATGGGCGACAGGTATGATGGGGGGGACGATGGGTATCCTCCCAGTCATAACACCAAGATAGATCATGTGCATCTGCAACTGCGTCAGTCGGGTGGGATACACGAGGTAGAGGCACACACACATAGTTGATGAATTCATTCGCTGTTGGGTTAATTTAGTCGAGTGAGTGGAACTCGTATTCTGAGGACATACTAAAGCCAGCCCCCGCAAACGCTGTAATGTAGTAGCTATCCGTTTTGAGGTTGTCTGTATGTCGCGACCCAATATATTCCTGTTGGGCGAATGTCTCCTGATCATGAGAAAAGGCGCAGCGCACCTCGAGCAAACGTTGTCGGGTTTGGGTGATTCAGGCTGTTCGACGGCGACAGCCACGGGGGGTCTTCTACCCCAAGGCTGGATTGCGCCGGTAGTTTGTTGCAAGCTTCGTTGTTGGAAACCAAAGGAGACTGCACAACCCGCCCAGCCAGTCCCTGGACGTACTGCGTGGTTTGCACAACATATACGAGTGCCACGAGCACGAACAACCCAACGATCCACCATCTCCGAGACCCCTTCCGAGCCCATTGAGGCAACGAATCTACCGATGGCATGCCTTTTACCCGTATCGCGGCCAACAGCGCCGGCGTCAGTCAACTAGAATTTGGTCGAAGTATAAGAGCAAAATTCGATAGGACCATGGCTCTCGCCATGCACGATTAAGGAAAGCCAAGCGAGCGCCCTTATTGATGACGAAATTGGAGGCACGGCGCAACCCCATTAAGTTTAAGCAGCGCTGATCCGTCAAGATCTAGAGNNCKAATTGGGCCGCGACGCTCGAGTACGGTTGTCCTCCGCCATTCCGCCGTCCTGCATCTACGCTCAGCTGACGACTTAAACCATGTCTTTTATACCACTGGGAGCGCTCTATATTGACGAACTGCCTAATGTATGGGCGAGCTTCTTTGTAGATTCTCTCCAATTTATCTTGGCATTAATTGCCAAGGTTGAGGTTTAGGAAGATAAACCCGCGTTGCCTAAGTTGTTCCATCGGTGGGGTTTCGAACATGCCTGGCTGGGGAGAGCTAGTTGCATCGCACGAGTGGGTTGGAATCAGACGCCCATTTATACCTGGTCCCGTTTATATATGATATGATCTATGATAAGAAGAAGCCTTATGCGCTACGCGGGTGGCGGCGGAGATGCTAATAGCGTTGAGACCTGTACTTGAGGGACGCTTTGTGCATGCCCAAGTATGCTACCACTGGCAGGGCCATCCAGGTAGTGGTATGCAAGTCCGGCCCGCCGAAACGAGGCATAGAAGCACGCGAACTTGACTACAGCCAAGTGCGGGACCATCCACATTTCTCGTGTTGAGCCGGGTAAGCTAAACCACTTTTATTCATATCTATCTTCACACAAACGGCATGTGGTAGAATAGAGCCATGAGGGTGGCGGGGATCAGTGGCCGATGCTCTACGTTATGCACCAGGTTCCACTGCACCCTGATTATCTACTTTGTCGCGTTTGAAGGTCAAGAGATCGAGGGGCGGGGGTGATGCCGCATGGTCAAACCCACCACCAACAGCGCCATTTTGCCTCCTTGGATATTAACTCTTCTGAAGGGGGCAACCAAACGAAATTTCTACAGAATCTTGCTTTCTTGCCGGCAAGTACTCTGTGAACGTTCGCAAATAAGTATGTGAAATCTCGAACTAACAGGGCCAGGGGAAAAATCGATGAAAGAGTCTATTCATGACCAAGGACTAGCCAGATACGAAAGCCCCCCATTCCAATCCTCCACCCTCCAAGCATTCAAAACGCTAAATGTAGACCCGATAGTCCCAACGAACCCAGCACCCAAACTCAACGTAACTTTGTCGATCAGCAAAGGGTACCACTCGCCGTACCGCTCTGTAGTGCGTTCGGCTGTGTGGTTGAAGTGGTCCCAGCCGTACTCTGGTATTTGTTGCCAGAATGCAGGGTCGGTTTCATCTGAATATATGATGCGTCGCAATCGCGATTAAGTTTACAACTGATGGGTAAAGAGAGTAAGAGGAGATAAGCTTACCGGAAATGACGAGAACGCGAGAAGCGTTGATGTTGTGGTCTTTGAGAAGCTGAGCCTGCATCTTGAGCACAGCGTCGTGGTATTTGGAAAGTGCGATATAGCAATTAGCTTTCTTTTGGTCCTGACAATCAAAGAAGTTGAAGTCGCCTCTCCGTATGTGCACCGTAATCATCTAAGCGATGTCAATTGGATTAGACTCTCCACGCAGGGAAAGAATAAGGCTAAACACGCACCTGTGGAACTTCTTCGACTTTCAGCGCTCGACGGACGTATTCCCGTGCAAGATCCACAAGAGGTTCCGTGAACCTGAGGTGTTTCCCGACCGTATGCCACGTATGCGACCACCGCTGCTCAAACTCCATCTCCTGTACTCCACTCGTCACGTAGTACATCATATCAAAGCACGCGAGCTGCTCGTCGGGGTGCAGCTCCTTCTTCAACCGCGATGGCCGCATCGTGGGTGGCCACTTGCCCTTCTGTGGCCCATCATTAAACCACCCGTGTTTCGGGACAATCAGCGCAGCCAGCGCGGAGAACATCGTGAAAGGGTCGTTCTTGTCTTTCACGAAATACGAGAATTCGGGCACGCGGGTGAACGACATGTCGAGCTTCAGTGTGTTCTCGACGCCTTGCACCCATATCGGGCCATCGGCCTGCCGCGACGTCACTGACCAACAGCCGAAGTATTCAATGTTGGGGTCGGTGGGTTTGTTGTGTTCGTAGTCTTCGGTGAATGTACCGTTAATGTCGAAGATTTTGACATCAGACCATTCGAGGACAGGGCGGCGGAGGGCGCTGCGGAGAGTGGTGAGGTTAAATATGCTCCCGAAGCGTAATAACCCGGCATTCTGGGCTAAGAAATCATAGAGAGGATCAATGGAGGGAGAACAGTATGAATGGGCTTCTACTTACTGACGTGGGCGGCAGGTATGATGGGCGGGACGATGGGTATCCTCCCAGTCAGATAACCAAGATAGATAATGTGCATCTGCAGCTCCTTCAGTCCAGTGGGATATGCGAAGTAGGAGACGCACACACATAGTTGATGAATTCATTCGCTGTTGGTTCGATTTAGTTGAATGCTTGGGACGCTTATTCTGAGGACGTACTGAATCCAGCCAGCGCAAACGCTGTAACATAGTATCTATCACTTCGTAGGTTGTCTGAGCGCGACCCGATGTATTCCTGTTAGGCACATGGGCTCTGAATCGGGGACAGCGCGCACCTCGAGCAAGGGCTGTAGGATTTGGGTTCTTCAGGCTGTTCGACGGCGACATCCACGGGGAGTCTTCCAGCCCAAAGCTCTTTTGGGCTGGTTGCTTGCTGCAAATTTCATCATTGGCAACTAGGGGAGGCTGCGCAATCCGCCCGGCCAACCCCTGGACGTATTGCGTTGAATGCACAACGTATACGACCGCCACCAGCGCGAAGAATCCTACAATCCACCATCTCCTAGACCCCTTACGAGACCATTGAGGCAACGAATCTACCGATGGCATGCCTTGCGCCCGTCTTGCGACCCACAGCGCCGGCGTTGGTCAACTAAAGCTTGATCAGAGTGCAAGGGCGAATTAGACAGGACCAGCGTCAGGCATGGTCTGTCAAGGTGCTGTCGTGCAGGATATTTTTAGAAAGTCAATGTGTTCAATTGTTCCACTATTGTTCCTCGGTTCTTCTTTTAGGCACTGCGCGCCCCGATCTACCCGATCGGGGCCCGTCTGGGCGCATCATTGGCGGAGAACCAGCGAATCAAGAAACCCATATTGGGCAAGGTTCACTCTCGTCGTCAACTTTCACCTCCATGCCATTTCACCGCAGTGCTGCATCTGCACTTGTCTTGACGACTCAATGAATATCTCTCTCAGCCCTCTCGAAGTCGTCTCAGACCCAGCTCTACAGACGCCTCTGAAAATGAATTTCAAGACTTCTCTGAACGATTGAGTTTTGGATATCTGCTACCATGAAGCTGGCAAATGTTGAACACAACGACGTCGCTGTCCGACCACCTCGCGCCAGGAAGCCATAGATACCTTGGATTTCCAATCAATCGTCCCACTGTGACATACGCCTATGGGACGGGGTGATGTTTGGTGAGCTCTGACTCAGCCTTCCTAATGCCGTCCCCTGCAATTCAAGAGTGCTGACTGATCCAGCTTCTTCATTCAAACACCATTTACCTCCATTTGGCGTTAGCACATACATTGCGGGTCTTTATTCGACGTTATAAAGGCAGTATTCCAGCATAGACCGATATTCAAGATCACTCAATCTCATTTGTCTTATCTCTCACCATCCCCGCTGCACACAACTCCTCAGACCTTTCATGGCTTCCTACGACAGCCCTGGCACTAGTCTAAACGGATGGCACCCCGGAGAAAGGGCCATGCAGCACAAGATGGGGTACGACAAGGCCCCCGGTGTTGGCGAAATGTGGCGATACATCTACGGAGAGATGACCGACCAACATCGAAAGTTCCATACCTCCAATCTCCATTTCCTACCCGTCGTTACGCTCGATAAAGCTGGACGTCCCTGGAGCTCGATATTGACTGGCGAAGATGGCACTATTGGTTGGATTACACCCGCACAACGCGCCGCGAGCACCCTTGTGTTGAGGCCAAGGGTCTGGGAAGGCGATCCTTTCTGGGAGAACACGGACCAATTCGACGCCCGGGACGATGGAGAGGGAATGTTGATCGCTGGTATTGGCGTCGAAGTGTCCACGAGACGGAGGAATAAGCTTGCAGGGAAGATCAAGCGACTTGAACGCAATGACGAAAGCAGGAAAATCATGTTTGATGTACGAGTTGATGAAGCCACAGGGTAAGTCGTGCCAAGCGACAGTGTTTGTACTGCTCTAACCTATCTTTTGATACAGGAACTGCCCCAAATACATTGTCATTCGGTCCCTTTCACCCCACCCCAAGACGAATCCTACGGTCGTTTACGATCATTCGAACATGTCACCCGCCGACCGTCTTCCTTCCGAAGTTATCTCCTTCATCCAGGCCGCTGATACCATCTGGCTCGGGTCAGCCTATCTCGTCGATCCCTCATCCTCAGACGCCAAACTCTTCCCTTCGCATCTCGGAATCAACCACCGCGGTGGGCGCCCTGGTTGGGTTCGTGTTAAACCCTCTGACGGCCGCACACTTGTCATCCCCGATTACAGTGGCAATCGATTCATGAGCAGCCTTGGAAATATCGAATACACACCCCTGGCGTCCGTTCTTATTGTCGACTTTGACACTGGAGACGTCCTGTATCTGACCGGCGATGCAGAGAACCTTCAGGGGCAAGCCGCTGAGGATATCATGCCCTTGCACAAATCCCTCACCACGCTCAGAGTGACCGGATACCGGTTCTTGAAGGATGCTTTGCCCCTGAGGCAGAAGAAGGATATCGAACCGAGTCCTTACAGTCCCGCCATCAAACTGTTGAAGGAGGAGATTGAGTTGCAGGGTGCTCATACGACCTTCTTCGAGGGTGTGGGCGGTAAATTGCCGCAGGCGGTCCTCCAAAAAATCGATCTTCATTCCCCGAACATCGCGACGTTCACATTTAGATCGCCATCCCTTAGCATTCAACCCGGACAGGCGATCATTCTCGATTTCAAAGCCCTACTCGGAAGTCCACAGTACCGACATATGTCGGAAGGAAAGCCAAGTTTGGTCAATGATGATCTCATTAGGACTTGGACGGTCTCTTCGTATCACCCGCAGACACGCGGCGACGCCGAGGGGCCGGAGATTCAATCAAGCTTCCAGTTGACGATGAAGGAGAAAGAAGGCGGTCTCGTGACTGGAGCCTTGTTCAGCATCGCGGGGGGCTTGAACGCAAGCAAACCGCACCTTCTTGCGGACGTCACACCCTTCAACATCGAGGCCGGCATAGTCGGGGTTTCAGGCGACTTTTACCTCCCTCTCGATGAAGTTTCATCGGAAACTCGGATACAGGCTCAGCAGCTGTTCTGGGCTGCGGGTGGTATTGGCCTCACGCCGTTCCTCGTAATGCTTCGCGCGATTCTCACCTCCACGTCGACTGATGCGCGAAAACAGTCTTGGGATATTGTCTTTGCGCTCTCTACCCGAGAGCCTCAGGTTCTCCTGCCGCTCGTCGAAAGGGTGTTCAATACGAAACCGACAGACTCATCCGACAGTCCAGCGCATCCCAACGTGCGATTGCACCTCCATCTCTTTACTCGGAAACCCGTTCCTGCCTCTCTAACGGCCCAATCTTCGTTCGATATCACTACCCATCCGGAGAGGTTGGAAGAAAGATGGTTCGTTGAGCAGAAGGAGACGCTGGAAGGGAGGGAGGCGTATGTCTGTGGACCGGCAGAGTTTGAGAATTTGGTCGTGAACTCGTTGGTGAATGCGGTGGGGTTGGAGAAGGGGAAAGTACGGAAAGAGGGGTTCGCTTACTAGCCAGTGGAAGAAGGGCTGACGGCAGTTCAAAGCTATGTATCATCTGTTGTAAGCACCCGGCATGGCGTAGATAAGTTGTAATCAAGTACTTGTTTCGCTGTCGTTGCGGTGCTTGATTCCAACAGCCACACCTGTATTTGCTTTCCTAGGCGTCTTGATGCCTTCACATTTATAGCTGAATTCCACATTTTACAGACGCTAGAAAAGCAATCCCCCCGATGACATGATACGCACGATACGACAGTAACTCCATCCGTGTCATGTCAATGATCCCATTCGGATGACCGATTGAGATGGCTTTGAAACTGGAAGTATCATTGGTCTCGCTTTCTCGCTGTTTCCCAAAAGTAATTTGAAACCAACACGGACTTGGAAGCGGCGGTTCATAATGAGACGCGAACGCCACTGAACGACTATAGGGACGTAAAATCGCTGCTCCACCATTGGCTGCCGTAGGGTCTGACAGGTAGATCCGTTCCGAATCCCTTTGTAGATTGACAAAGGCTGAGCAACCTTTATCGGACTAAACAAAGTTCTTGACGAGTCTACCTCTTGGGCGAACAGAGGCCGAGTGGCTGGAGGACGCCAGGTTGCCGTGGGGTCCGACAAAACATATATTCCGAGTCCTCCGGCTCACCTACAGACAGAGTCCAAGTGATGATGCATGATGTTTGCCCACTCATCTGTGGCAAATCTTCCAAACAAACAAATACCACCTAGCAATAGTGATGGGACTCGATAGTAGAATCATTCATTCACCACAATCATCATCTTCGACCCGCCGATTTGGACTTGGCCGCCGTGACTTGATTCGTGGCCAATTAGGAACAGTAATCCTGCGCAGATAACAGCAGAAGGAACACGTATGGCTATCGTATCGTCATCTGACAGGTTTGGGCTCCAAAACAACCGCCGTCTTACTGCCAATGAATTGCTAGTGAGTTTCCTGTTGCTCAGATGACCCCATCATAACGACATTGGATTCTCAGAATACCTTCATTACTGGAGCCTCCTTTGCATGGTAGATATACATATATCATGTCCTAACTAGCGCGGCGACTCTGAGAGCGTACCTCCCAGCCTGATTTCTCTTCCTTGCCCGCTGTCTTTTCATCTACAGCATGTGGGGATCCTTCATCTTTCTATCGCTCGGAGTTGGATCTGTTTTGTTCTTGAAATCCTTCTTCAATGACAGAAAGCGCAATCCCCGTAACCTACCCCTACCGCCTGGTCCCAAGGGCTTACCTCTGCTTGGTAACATGCTCCAGCTCCCGCAGGTTTTTCCATGGGAAGGGTACGCCAAACTCTGTGAAGAATACGGTATTCTGTCCTTACCTGCCAGTGTTATAGAGTCTGACTGACGTCCTCCGCAGGTGACATGATTTTTTTGAAAGCACCTAGTCAGGGTATCTTGGTTTTGGGTTCCCAGCGACGCGCTATCGACTTGCTGGCCAAGAGAGCCGCGAACTATTCAGATCGCCCTGCCTTCCCTATCACAGAGTTGTAAGCGATAGTCCCTATCGGGCTGATCACAATCGCTGATGCTGTCGACGTCGCTATTCGTCGATCAGAATGGGATTTACATGGGCACTCGGTCTCATGCCCTACGGTACCAGGTGGAGGCAACACCGCCGTGCTTTTCATCAATACCTGAACATCAACACTGTGAAACTGTATCACCCGATTATGCGTGAAGAGACTAGGTCTTTTCTGCGGAAGGTCCAGTCGCAACCCGATGACATTTATAAGCATGTGCAGTTGTACGCTACCCAACTCTATCAAACACGTTCATGATCTTACCACGCTGTGACTCTCGTGCACACCGAATATTTAGTTTGTTCGGAACAATGATCATGCGCGCCGCGTATGGATTTGACGACATTGGGCAAAACGAAGCGCTTATTCACAATGCTGAAGCTCTTATTTTGGGCACCCTCGAGGCAGTCGTCCCTGGCAAGTTCCTCGTGAATATGTTCCCCTCCCTCAAACATGTACCCTCTTGGTTTCCTGGCGCTGGTTTCCAGAGATTTTTGAGTGATTTACAAAAGATCAATTTCAAGACTCTGTATCCACCTTTCGAAGAGGCAAAACGTGACTTCGTAAGTTACATTTCCTAGTATGCCTTTGTCCCTGATCTCACGAAACACTATCCAGGCGAACGGCAAGAAAGGAAGCTACCCTAGCCTAGCTGCGAGCTTCATTRATAARCTRCCCGAAGAAGGCGATGTAAACCGCGTCGAGCAGGAGAGCATAGCAMGGAACGTGTGCGGCAATGCGTATGTGGGTACGTTGGTTTTCACCGTGTTGGAAGGCGAGATGTGAGTTAACGGTGTACCCTCCACAGCTGGAGCTGAGACCACTGTTAGCCTCGGTTTGGCCCTTCTTTATGTCCTTGCCAGCTATCCGCATGTGCAAAGCAAGGCTCAAGCGGAAATCGATTCCGTTGTTGGTTCGGATCGGTTGCCAACTGTGGCTGATATMCAGGACTTACCGTACGTTCACGCTATRGTCAAGGAGGTTGGCAGATGGTTTACCGTTCTCCCGCTCGGTGAGTTTTCGGGCTAAACYGTCTCTCTTCTTGGGGTCGRCTCCGTCCATTRAMASTCTCAKTTGATTCATGATTTTTAGGCGTCGCCCACTCTAACTCTGAGGATGACGAGTACGATGGCTTTTTCATTCCGAAAGGAACTATTATCTTTGAGAACAACTGGTGAGCTTGATTACAATGCTTTGAMACGTTCCGARAAGTGAAATGACGATGGACATAGGGCTATAATGCATAATCCAGACSTTTTCGACAAACCYTTCGAGTTTATTCCTGAACGTTACCTYAGGGACGGTCAGATTGACCCCTCTGTTCCAGACGCCGAGGTTGCTGCTTTTGGACATGGCCGTCGGTACGCCCTGAGAACCCCCCAAATTGTGTAAYCGTACCTTACGAGCTTCTCATTWTAGAATCTGTCCAGGACGTCATTTCAGTAAYGATGCACTGTTTTTCATGGCGGCRTCTCTTCTCGCGACTTATACTATCACCGCCCCGGAAGACGAGGAAGGAAACGTTGCCCCAATSAARCTCGAGTTGCGGAATCCATCMATCAAGTAAGGTGTCTTCGTTTWTCCAGCSGACGAGAGCTGAACAGACTTTTGGCGCTCGTGCATCAAGTAAACCCGCCCCGTTCAAGTGCCAAATTACTTTGAGRCCGGGACGCSAACGYCTTCTCTYGGAGTGAATCAATYAATGGGGYCACGAAGGGTGTTCAATGTGYTCKACCTTTRTRATMATCGCGCCAAATGTTTCCTGGSGTAATGTTTGTTTCTAGCTGTGACGCATCGTCCTAAGGTGCGATTGCGCCTTCATCGTCTCACGCGTGAACCAATTCCTACTTTTCTACTGTCTGAGTCATCGTTCTATATCACCACCCACATACACAGGTTAGAAGAAGGTTCTTGAACAGTGGATCCGGAGGCTCTGGTAGGGAGGGAGGCGTATGTCTGCGGGCCGCGTGGGTTTGAAATTCTGGTCGAACTCTCTATCCTTCGCGCGATCCCCCGTTATATCAGCTTGCAATATTACAGACCTGAGCAGATATGAGAGAGAGAAGGCACTTCTGCGTATATTTTTCAGTGCTTAATCGAACTTTCTCTTTGGTTAAACCTTATACTACCAGCATTGCGATGGTTGCATCCGAGCTGCAAGTGCTCGGTGCGCTCCCTGTCTGCTTCTCTCTGGAACTCATCGTGCATCGAGACACCTATCGCCGCTATCTGCACTCAAGGACGGCTTGTAAATAAGGTTCCTCCCTGTCCCGGTGCCTTAAGTTCTCAGGCAGCAGAACCCTGGACTTGAGCGTACCGGCTCGACGCACCGGTCTCGACGTCCAGCGCTATTGGGTGGTAAGTGCTCGGTACGTTTAAAAATCACACTCGTTCTCGAGCCCAATTGTTGACGACGTCCACAAAGCCTCGGGTGTGGCTCTACAGAGTGTCAAGAGGTGCTGACATTTTCCGTGAGTATACATTTAAAAATCCCTCTGTAGTGACTCTTTCTTTCCGAATGCCACTTGACGACTGAAGGGACACAAACACCGCCACATCAGTGGGATCTGCAGGCATTTCGGTTCCGAACCCCTCGCTCTCTAAATCGGCAAATTTGAGTAGTCCTAATGAATCGGACAGGACAAAGTTTCTTATGCTACCTCTGGGACAAATAGACGCCGAGCGGCTGAAGGGGATCCCAAATCTCCAGTTCCCGTGGGGTTTAGCAGAGCCAGCATCCCGAATCTCCGGACTCACAGAAGCCGAATTCATGGTACTTCCAGGCAGAGTTGAAGCGACGATATTTGCACACGCAATCCCCTACACAAACAAACGCTATCATGACACACTCGGACGCCGATGGGACCGGACCGTAGAGCCCTTCTTTTACCACAAGCATCATCTTTGACCCACCAATTTGGACCTGGACACCATGTCCTTGATCCATTGCCAATTGTGAATAAGAATTCTGCGCAAATACCGGCGGAAGAAACTCGCATAGCGCTGTGACCCGACAAGCGTGGGGTCAGAACTAACCGCCGTAAACGGATTGCTGGTGGGTCTCCTGGTGCTCAGATGATCTTATTATAACGGCAACGTAAGACATTAGATTCTGGCAAAACCTGCATTCTTTGGGGCCTCCTTTGACTCCGAGAAGAACCTCAGCATGGTGCTGAACAGCATCCCTATTTTTGGAGTTGATCCTTGCTAGGCATGGTGGATCTACATATATATCATGACTAAACTGCGCCTCTCCGAGACGGTTTGCTTTCTTTTCATCGCCCATTGGCGTTTCATCCTCAAGATGTCGGGGTCTTTCATCTTTCTCTCTCTCGGAGTTGTATTTGTTTTACTCGTGAAGTCATTCAATCACAGAAAGCGGAATCCCCGTAATCTACCCCTACCACCTGGTCCCAAGGGCTTACCTCTGCTTGGTAACATGCTCCAGTTCCCGCAGGTCCTTCCATGGGAAGGGTACGCCAAACTCTGCGAAGAATATGGTAATCTGCCCTTACATGCCAGCGCTATTGAGACTCACTGAGGTCCTCCTCCACAGGTGACATGATTTATTTGAAAGCCCCTGGTCAGGGTATCTTGGTTTTGGGTTCCAAACAACGTACTGTCGACCTGCTGGACAAGAGAGCTGCAAACTATTCAGATCGCCCTGCGTTCCCTATCACGGAGTTGTAAGTGATAATCACTAGCTGGTCACTATCGCTCATGCCGTCGCCATGGTTTGTCAATCAGAATGGATTTTACCTGGACTTTCGGTCTTATGCCCTACGGTCTCAGGTGGAGGCAACACCGCCGTGCCTTTCATCAATACCTGAATAACAACGCTGTGAAAATATATCACCCCATTATGCATGAAGAGACCAAGTCTTTCTTGCGGAAGGTCAAGTCGCAACCGGATGATATTTTTGAGCATGTGCAGTTGTACGTTGCCCGATTCTATTAAACACGTTCGTGATCTGACCACGCTGCGACTTCGACCTTACGCACCAAATGATCAGTCTGTTCGGGACGGAGATCATGCGTGTTGCGTATGGCTTTGACGACATTCGGCGAAACGAAGAACTAATTCACAACGCTGAAGCACTGATTGTGGGTTTCGCCGATGCCGTAGTCCCTGGCCGTTATCTCGTGAATATTTTCCCCTCCCTCAAACATGTCCCTTCTTGGTTCCCTGGCGCTGGATTCAAGAGATTCTTAGGGAGCTTAGGTCAGATCAGCTTCAAGACATTGTATCCGCCATTCGAAGAGGCAAAACATGACTTTGTGAGATCCGTTTCCTCTGAGTATAATGCTCCCCCCCTTAGCTTCACGACATGCTACCCAGGCGAATGGAAAGAAAGGCAGTCATCCTAGCATGGCCGCAGACCTCATCGATAGGTTACCAGAAGACAGTGACCTAAGCCGCGCCGAGGTGGAGAGCATAGCACGAAACGTGTGTGGCATAGCGTATGTGGGTAAGCTGATGTTCGCTGTGTTGGAGTGCGAGATAGAAGTTCACTGTACCCTTCGCAGCTGGAGCTGAGACGACTGTCAACCTTGCTTTGGCACTTTTATACGTACTTGCCAGTTATCCGGATATACAAAGCAAGGGTCAAACGGAAATCGACTCTGTTGTCGGTCTGGATCGGTTGCCAGCTGTGACTGATATCCAGGACTTACCGTATGTCCATGCTATAGTCAAGGAGGTTGGCAGATGGTTTACCGTTGTCCCCCTTGGTGAGTCCAAGGCCAACTTGTTTCTCTCTTAGTGAAACCCGTTTATTCACGCTTTTTGACCCCTAGGCGTACCCCACTCCAACTCTGAGGATGACGAATACGATGGCTTTTTCATTCCGAAAGGCACCATCATCTTTCAGAATAACTGGTGAGCACGATCACTATGTCTTCAAATGTTCACAATTATGAAGTGATGATGGCCATAGGACTATGATGCACAATCCAGATGTTTTCGACAAGCCTTTTGAGTTCATCCCCGAACGGTACCTCAAGGATGACCAGATTGACCCATCTGTCCCAGATGCTGAGGCTGCTGCATTCGGACATGGTCGTCGGTACGCCCTGATATCTCACCCATTATTTTTTTCGCATGATATTCAGTGGATTTCCACTTCAGAATCTGTCCTGGACGACATTTCAGCAATGACGCACTGTTCCTTATGGCCGCCTCTCTTCTCGCAACTTATACTCTCACCGCTGGGAAGGACGAGGCGGGGGGCACTGTCCCACTGAAGCTGCAGTCACAGAATCCATCAGTCAGGTAAGGCGTCCTAAATATCCCCGACTGGTAATGGCTGAATAGACTTTTGGCACTCGTGCATCAAGCAAACCCGCCCCGTTCGAGTGTCAAATCACCTTGAGGCCGGGGCGCGAACGCCTTCTCTTGGAGTGAACCGATCAGGGGGGGCACAAATGTAGCAAGCTCAATGTACTCTACCTTCATGCGCCCAATGTTTGCTGGTGCAGCGTTTGTTTTTTAGCGATAGTGTATCATCCTAACGTGCGATTGCGCCTTCACCTATTCACTCGTGAACCCATAGTACCTACCCCCTCTACTGTCCGAATCGTCGTTCCACATCACCACCCACACGGCGAGGTCGGAAGAAGGTTTGTGAAGTAGAAGGAGATGCAGGTAGGAAGGTAGGCATATGTCTGTGGGCCAGCTGAATCTGTGGTTGCCTTCACCAACCTGCCCATCTTGAGAAAGGGTGAATATTCCTAGACACTATCAGCTTGAAGGCAGTTGCTTCATTTGCAAGGGCGATCCAACATCTCTCATCGCACCGTCACGCACACGTCTGAACACTCTGCTTTTCAAAACCATTACTCAAACGAGCAATTTAACGTGACGTCTCCACGGAAATAACATATTGAATTCAAAGGTTGAACTCTGCTGCACCATACTCGATGAATTTAATCAGAGCGAGCCCATCCTTATATGTGGTAAGCTGCTGGCGAGGCGTAGGTAATTTCGGGTAATTGTCTCTCACTGCCCAGCAATCAAGTGTTTTTCGCTGGAAGCTCCCTTGATCAGCAAGCTCGACGTTTAACGTCACCCTTCAGTCAAAACTAGGGATTTCATTGATATAAATCTGGCCACAATTGCGACGCCCTGATAGGGAAAGGAAGGGGACAGGCTGTCGGTCACGGCGGAAGGTTGTACAAACCCCGTCGGATCCGGCGCCCGCAACGCCATTGCGGTTATGGCTGAGATCTGTGTGAGTCCTGCGCCAGTCTTTCTGCTGACCATCCTCCACATTTATAGCTCAGGATGATTTTTACAAATTGTAGAGGAGAGCGAATTCCTCCGGAGATATGGTGTGCACGATATTGCAAGCTAATACTCCATCTGTGGTTGGCCTCGCCTTCTCACCTCCTCCCAGAGGTAATTTGAGACTAACACGGACTTGGATGCAGTGCTTCAGAACGCTATGAAGGCTCTATGCCGCTCTACATCATATCATGAGTGAAAATGTGTCAGCTCCGCAGTGATTCTCTTTTTCCCGAACGCAACTGAGCGTTGAAGGGGACGCAAATTTGCCGGGACATCACTGACACCGCAGAGGGTCTGACGGGCATATCTATTCAGATTCCCCTTGCTCTTTGAAGTGACGAAAGCTGAGCAGACCTAACTGGTCAGACTGGACTTTTGGAGAAACGGACGCCCGGCAGCTGAAGGGGGCACGAAATCGCCGACACATCGGTGGCTGCCGTAGAATCTGACTTTCCATTACGAATCGCCTCGCTCTTTGAATTGACAAAGTACCAGTCCTAATCGGAAATGACAAAGTACTTGGTTCCTTCTCATGCTACCCCTTGGATAAGCAGGGCAGGAGGAGCGTAAAACTTGAATCAGAAGCTGCTGTGGGCTCAACAGAGCATACATTGCGAACACGCTGGCTCACACAAGCCTCAATCACGGTACATACATATCTCAAATACTGAAGTTTGGTGCACTCACACCCACTTCCGCTAAGACCCCAGACAAACAAACGCTAACACTGGGGGACGCCGATGGGACCGGACTCAAAAGCCCTTCTTTCACCACACCACAAACATCGCCATCTTCTCGACCCACCGGTTTGGACTTGGATGCCATGACCTGGATTCATTTCCAATTGGCGAGAACTCCGCACAGATACCGACAGAAGAGACTCTCATGGCTATCTGGTATCGTGACCTGACAGGTTTGGGCTCAGAACGAACCGCCGTCTTCCTGCTAATCGCAGGTGGGTTCCATGATGCTCAGATGATCCCACCATAACGGTAATGTACGACATTGTATTCTGAGAATAGCTTCATTATTTGGAGCCTCCTTTGACTCCGAGAGGAACATCAGCATGTTGCGGGACAGGCATTCCTATCTTGAGATCTGATCCTTGCTAGGCATAATGATGGATCTACATAAATCATGGCCAAACTCACACAGCGGCTCTGGGAGTACCTCCGAGTCGGTCTGCTCTCTCTTCATTGCCCACTGTGGTCTCATCTTCAAGATGTTGGGGTCCTTCATCTTTCTCTCGCTTGGAGTTGGATTTGTTTTCTTCGTGAAGTCCTTCTTTGCTCACAGAAAGCGGAATCCCCGTAATCTGCCCCTACCGCCTGGTCCAAAGGGCCTTSMTCTGCTTGGCRATCTGCCAAACAGCTCATCCATGTTGAGACAGTCCACTCCAGCCGAATTCAAGTAGATTCCTGTGTGGAGAGAGTGGGGAGAGAACGGGAACAAGGAGGAGAAAGGCAAGGGAGCGGAGGTGCTGGCGAGCGCGTTCAGAAATGACCAAAAAAGGAAACTCTGCAACTCGTCACAAAGGTGCTTCAACGTCCTTGAAAAATGCCGGTTATGGTGTGGTATGTTAGTGCTGGGTATAGGACAGAGAGGACAGGAGAAAGGGGCGAGAAGGTGCTCCATGACTCGAATCTCGACATGCCGTGGGAAGCAACTGCCTCGATGGCTATTCCACTGGCCTCCCGCAGGCTTGACGTCAGTCTATCGGTTGATTGAGGGTCGATCTATCCATTTATACGTTCGATCCACCTCATTTACAATTTCGATCTACAGAAAATCTGAGTGTTCTGACGATCCCTCTGAATTCCGGATAGATTGCCTATTTTACTCGTAGTCTCACTCACCGCCAGATCGTCTCTGATCGATTTTTCACTGGGCGTTCAGCTTTCGCCTATCTCCCCTGCTCCCCAGCTATCTGGCGGTTATCCCTCCCTCCCTCAACTCCCTCCCTCTGCTGAACATACCTGAAGCCAATTTATAGGTCCTTGCCTMAGAAAGTCTCCGAAATCCTGCCCTCTTTCACAGCAGCAGATCTTAGCCTCTTCGACATGTTTATAGCTCTTTTAAATGAATCTTATGATGAATTTCGACGATACCGTACCGAAGCCTTTAAGGAAGGCAACAAAAAGCTCCCAGGTGTCCTTGATACCATGGCTGGGAGTCGAGGTGGCCGAGAAAAGCTTGTAGAGTGGCTCAAAGGCCCTATGCTCGAGGCACGAGTTGACCGTCGGAAACGAGAAATAAGGCGAGGATTGCCTTGAGTCCAAAGAGGTGTTCTTTTGCAGTATATCCGTCCCAGAATTTCTCTGGAACACGCTTAGCAGGAGGGATGTGAGTTTCGTAGAGCTCCTGAGCTCAAGAAGCCGACGAAATCTTCAGCACTGCAGATACTGTCAGTGCCGGACTCAGCCTCATCTTGGTTTTCTGGAGCTTCCATATCGTTCTAATTGACTGAATTGAAGGGATTCAGAGAGGAGAGTGCGAGGGAACGTGTATATTCGGTGCGACTAGGCGCAAAAAGCAGGAGCTGAGGGTGCGTAACGGGCGACAAGCCAAAAATCCACAAGTTTGTCCGGACTGCCTATCGGCAAGATTCCCTCACGAACATCACATGACTCAAGCGTGAGACTTGCCCAGGATAGGCAGTCGGCCTCCGGACTAGCGTCCTGAAGCGTTAGATCGCAAGCGCCACCCTACTCCCCATACACAGTCCTGGGCAACGCAGGTAACGTTGTAGCAAAAACCGTCGGATTGGGCCGTCTTTCTACAGTGACTGTGATCGCCTTATCCACAGGTACTATCGGCGCACTCGATTCGGTGAAGGGAGGGTGGTGAAACGCGGGGAGGTGCCTTGTAGGACGCCGTTTGGCTATTCATGAGTACTAGGCGTAGTCGTCCCCTGCACACCTTCGAGGTAGATGTCTAAGCCGCGCGGTTTTGTTTTGCTGGGACTGGAGGGAAGGGAAGGTGAAGTTAGCGAAGTGCGGTGGACGGATATAAGAGGAAATGGGTGTGCATGAAAAGGATGTCGATGGAGGATCGAAGGGACAAACGAACGAAAAGGCAAACGTACGAACGAGCGCACGAGTAATCGCCCGGACAAACGAGGATGAAAGAAAGGAGAGAACGAGGGTAGAAAGAAACCGAGCGAGGGAAATGAGATGTACATACCATTCTTTGCTGCAAGAACCAACCCATCCGTGTTTATCGTCGCCGACTCTCCCAGCAGCCCTTTCATCCACGGCATGGCGTTCACAATTGGCCATTCACCCACTATGTGCTTAATGTTGGCTAGGTGACGATGGAGCGGGCTTGGTACTCCTTCATGGATCATTTGCGGTGTCATTTCGTGGTAATTGGTCGAGTGGATGAAGCTCCGTCGAGGATGGTCAGCCATATCCGGATGGTGTCGAGCGACCGAAGTGTGGCAGTATGGTCGTCAATGGTCGTTGAAATTGCCGCCAGCGGGCGGTTGCGAGGGTGAGCAGCCGCGAGGTAGTCATAGTCGCAGTCGCGAGCGTAGGTGGTCGGTCGAGGGCGGATCGGAGGAAAGACCATAAGTCAGGGCGCAAAGAACGGTGTCGACTGACTGGTTGGAGGAGAGAAGAGATATCGTCAGCGAACCATCGCATTACAATGCGGAGAAGGGCAAGGGACTTACGAAACGCAACGCACATGAAAGGCGACTGATACGGACGCGACAAGGAAACCCTCGAGAGAGCCTTTGTGGAGGTCATATGCGTTCGAATCCTTCTCAACTCGGTTCAGCGACACGACCGAGATGGCGATCGGTGACCTGCTTTTCCTCGTTCAGCAATTTAGCGGGTACATAGGTAGCTGTCCCACTTACCTGGGCTACACGCATCCCGTCGTAGAGCCCGGAATTGACGGTAGGAGATGAAAAGAATCGGTGGCGGTGCTGATTTCTGTCGTTCTTGTGTTCCCACTTTAGACCTGGACCAAGGGGGCTCCGGGCCGCAAATCCCGGACCGGATCATAGGGGAGGGAGGGGGTCCCCTCTGTCGAGCTCAGAATTTTTTGACCTTCCAAACTAGGACCATCTGATATCCCATTGTTGACTAGGTTGCAGGACCTTGTCCTGCGCCTGCCTGGTTCTGCAACAGAAAGTGATCACTTGGCTGTATTCGGACGAGATCCACGGCACTTCGATAATCCCAACACAGACAGCAAGGACCTGTGGGAAGAGGTCATCAACCAGGTCTTGAAGAACGCACTTGGTTGGGGAATGGAGAGAGAGATGTCAATGATTGTCCGAAGGGGAAGGAATGGAGTGGGCGGACTTCTTACCTTTGTTGAGTACTTTGTCAGACAGCGAGGTGTTGAACCTGTGCTGTTTGAGGGAAAGCTGGAACAGTTAATGAAAGAAATGGAAAAGATGTGAGTAAAAAGCAAATTCAAAGGTTTATTATTGCTTACGATGGGTCTAGATGCACTAGTACCGGACCCAGCAGAAGCTTGGGCTCCACAGAGCAAAAGAAGAGGGGTTCGAGCAGTGACGACGAGCCTGAGGTTGTCGGATTCATGCCTATTATCAAGATTTCAGCACCAAAGCAATGCGTTGGATACACCATAACCATACCTGATGGACAAACTCCATTCACCTCCTACCCATTTGGCCTTCACGACGCCCTCAACCTTCCTTGGGACATCCACCTACTCCATAATAGGATGACCCTGTTTGCTCATAGTTGCAAGCGGCAGGTTGCGCCAGGGAACGACATCTGCCTTCCCTGCCGAATGCTTCCTCGCAACACCATACTGCATGGAATCGAGGATAGGATCAAATACGGAACTCCTGCAAGGGCGGGGTATGCTTACTTTGGTATTAGTGGGCTGGTCGAAGCATTGAAGGCGAAGAACGCACAAATCGACTATTTACGGTTCCGTTCGTTGAACCACACATGGCAGATTATGCGTAATGCCAGTTCTCTGACCGACCATAAACGGCTGATTGCGGCCATTGCGAGCGGGAACATCGCCCGTGTTGATCGAGTCGTCCACGCAGCACTTGCAAGGAAACGAGGAGTGGTGGCAGTTCTGGAGCAGGTGATTGCGGCAGGAAGGGGAGTTTACAAAGTGAAGAGCTTTAGCGAGCAGGATAGAAACCTGGCAAAGCTGCTGTGGAGGCTAGGTGGCGACAGGGTTGGGCACATCGTTTATCGTGCACTTGGCCTACCGAGCGTCAGTACCCTACGGAACTCATCAGCAAAAATTCGAGTTACACCATCAGCAGGAGCACCCACCCCTGAGGTTGTGGAACGGAACACACTTGCTGTGCTCGATGGTGTGCTGGGCCTCATGGAAAATCGCGCAGACATCCGGCATACAGTGCTGATGTTTGATGAGATTTC
>SDEE01000694.1:0-25899 GCA_004126415.1 Candolleomyces aberdarensis
ATACTCCTCTTGGTGAGTAATTTCCATGACTTCTTGAAGTACCATTGGAAAGAATTCAACGGTTTTGATCTTCCTGCTGCATACTCCCAGCCAAGAATGGTAAAGCGAGCGTAGTATGCTGGTGTCACCTTGTTGATCAAGATCCATACGGGCCGGTCAATTGGCAGACAAGGCACATTGTGAAGGAAGTCATGTTTGAGTTGTCACCAGAAGTTCTTGACACCCATGGTAGTGCGTTGGCAAGACAAATATGGTGACAATGAGCGAGCCCAAAGCTTCCAATGCGAGGCTTGATACCAGTTATTCCAGAAGTAGGCCCACACTTCACAAAGACCCCGCCTCTCACAAAATGAATACATTTCGTACACAGCGGCATCATGAATTTCTTTTGCTGTGAACTTCTTGGACTCAAGCCGTTCAAAAAGGAGCGGGTGCTGACAGAAGTGGCGAGTAAACAATTTGAGTAGCTGGCGTCAATGGGGTGCAGGGCAGAAGACATAGTATCAATTTTTTGAAGTCTTCTCGTTCTCTTCAAATCGCCAGTCAGGTCCATCCTCTTGATCAGTGTTGTCCTCTCAATTCTCTTCTGCGTTCTCTAGAAACAACTTGAGCTCATCTTCAAAATCTTCAAATTCATTGTCAATGTCTTCAGCTGGCTCGGTGGTGCTATCCATATCTGGAACCATATTTGGAAGATGAACAACACTCTGAATCTTCCCATTCACTTTGAGAAACATTCGGCCCCGCAGAGCCCCTCCATCCTTGGGACCTTGAAGCAATCCATTGAAGCAAACGAGAACATGGGGTGTAGTCAATTGTGAGACAGGGTATTTTTGATAAAGCTTTGCAACACATTAGATACCATTCCTATGCAGTTCAAATTGTGTTAGTGTACCTCGTTTGGATTGGAAACCTGTGCATTGGGAACAAAGTCCAATTTGATGAAGTCATATTCACGCACTGCCTCGTTGACATTATATGGGCCTGGTTTCCGCTGAAGTGTCGCAAGTCGGGTCTTGATTGCGCGAAGGCAATGCCAGAAGCAAAGCAGATGTTTCAAGTTTGGAAACACAACATGGCAGGCATTGATTTCGGACCAATCTTTGTCTGTTAGGGTGACAATTGGTCAGAGTTCCCAATCCCTTTGTAAATGGGATCAAGAATTCAGTGAGGAAGCCTTCTTTTTTGCCAGATACAATGTCTTTTGCTGCACCCTTTGGGGATTGAACCAATAAATAGCCCAATGGACAGCCCAAATCATAGAGCTCTCCCAGTAGAGAGAAAACCTTGTAACCTGATCCATTCATTTTCCCTATCATAAGAATGAAAGGAGTGTTGTGTGGCTGATTTTATACATCTGAAATATGACTACTTACATGCTGAATCCACCTGAACTTCTCTTATCCGGCCACCCCACTTGCACAAAACATCAGGCAAAACAAAAGCAAGGGCACCATACCCCTCCCTTTCAAGTAGCTTGACCTGCCCCACCAAATACATTGGTTTGGTATTTGATCCAATCTGATGGCTGGACACTTCCTGGACGGGTTTGACTGCTTATTTCTGAGGATCTGAGTCTCTCTTCCATTGAGTTGATTGCTGCTCACGCCAGAGCACATTCAGTGACTTCCAATCAATTTTCGGCACCCCATACTTTGGGATAATGATGTTGTGGTAAAGCTAACAAGTCTATCAGTAACCAATACAACATTTAATTAACTTCAAACTGTACCTGGTCGATGGTGAGAGTTGGGTTGGTCTCAATAAGATGTTGAATCTCCTCTGGTATATCCCGCCTCCAATATGCTCTGTGGTTTGTTTCATGTTTATATTTGAAGTGCACGCGGTCTTTGTTGTCGTAAAAAGTAATGTAGAGCCATCCCTGGCATTCATATGTTTCTATTTGACCCTTGTCACAATTTTTGACCTCTGAAGTTGACAATTTCTGTGGCTTATGCTGCCGCTTCAAATTTTGAGCGCAGTTGTACATAAATCGAGTGGAAGGTGGACCGGATTCTCCTTTCTTTTTTGATGCATATTTGCTGCAATAACTGAGCCAAGATATACAAATTATTTCACTCCAAATTAACACTATTTCCCCATGGACTTACTTGAATCGGTAACACCCACATTCCCAGATTGTCTTTGCTATGTGATCAGCTTGCTGTTTGGGAGTGGTACAACTTGAGGAAAGCGAAGAGTGTCAAATATTGGTGACCAATTCGTTCAATTCTTCAGGTAGACTTTTGATTTTTGTGATAGCTTCATGCAGATCCATAATATCAAGGCCATTTGGAAGGCTTTCCAAGTCCTGACCTGTATCCTTGAGGTTAGACATCTTTGAGAGAAAAGCGACAGCAGGAGAGCAAAAAATCGGCCAGTAAATGCGAGCAGAGGAAGGAGAGATATCTGGGTAATTTTCATAGATTTTTCCGGCCATTCCGATACCTTATGTCCCTACATCTGCTTCCGCCTTTCCGAGCCTTTGGGATAGGAGGCACATATTGTGCAGATGGGTCATTTCATGGGCCATTCTTTGGTCTAAGACTGTGTACTCTGTGGATGTGTTGTAAAAAACCTATATTAAGCCATTCATATGAATATTACACCACTATATACTGTGAGGATGTCGCAAGAGCCTTCTCACTCACATTGATATTTGGCTAAGTCCCTCACCAGTGGGTTTTGATGGCGCGCACGGTGGGATGGCGCCCTCACGTAGCTGATGGGTGTCACATCAGTCACAGGACAGCCAAAAGTGCTGGTCCAATTAGGCACAGTACGTAAGGGGGCTGGGGCCTCTGGGCTTGAGGGTGAATAAAGCTGTTTCTCAGGGGAAACACTGCCTGCTAATCACCCAGGGTGATTACGGATTGTAGTGGTGCCAGTCCCAATTCTCATTGAACTAGATATGACAAAATTGAAAAGATTGATGCTCCTGCTCTTTGATTTTATGCATTCATGTCTGGAATGATTGTGAATTTGTGGTAGAGAAACTGGTTGGCTACTGTGCTTCAATTTCAAACAGGTAACAGCTAAATTCAAACACAAGCAAGTTTGAAGCAACAAAAAAACACCTGAATGTAAGGATGTAAATTAGCATGCATCACAAGATGTGCTACTGCAACAAAAGAACACAGAGAGAAAGCCAAGTTGTCACTGTACCAGTCTTCAGAACCACATACTGTGTGTCATTAACACCTTTCCAACAGGTGTCATAAGAAAAGGTATCCAAAAGCCTTCTATACATGGCAGGTTTTTGTACACCTTTTGGTATTTAATAAGCACCTATGAAATTGGACTCTAAGCAGGAGTGAATAAAACTGATCCATGATGCTTACAGTGCTCTTCATAATTATGCATAATCCCTGTTCTAAGGCATTTGTGACTTGGGTACTTTGTTCTTCCAATCTGCTTGCCAAGCCTCTACATATGGCACTGACCTTGCCATGCAGCCTGTTGCTTGTTTCTGTCAGCTTTTGCAATCTAAGTTTTGTGACTCTGCAGATGATCAGTGTCTTTAATTTCTCAGGCTACTATCACACCCTAAATATGCAAATATTTGCATGTTTTGACATTCCAAGGCCACCACTGGCTTGCAGGTATGTCTACAAGCCAGGGAAACACCCAGCATGGTGTAGTTATAAAGTCGGGGCAGCATTTTCTATAATCCTTGCATATTATCCACAGTACTCTCCAGTGTGGTCCCTCAATGTCTATTTTCGGCCAGAAAACTGAGAAGCATGTCTGTTCCATGCTCTCCAGTGTAGTTGTCTCCTGATGTCTATTTTCAGCCAAAAGATGAGAAGTGTGTCCATTGGGTAACTAATTCTATGACATCACCAAAGCACACAGAAAGAAAGACAGAACATCAAAACACAAAAAGACAGAGAATATACCAAAGTTGAAAACATAAACAAAGTGCTCAGTCCAATTCCTCCAACATATACATACCCTTGTCACTTTCCTCATCCAATGCCAAAAATTCCTCATCCAGCACCCACATGCACTCTACCAGGGTCCATGCTGTCACGGGCAGGAACCCATAGGTTGCAAAATTGCCTTCCAATTCCATCCTATCCAGCTTGCACTCTAAATCCCTCCACCTTGTTGCCATATGGGCCCACATGCCTTCCTAAATTGCTGCTTGACAAAAACAATAAGCCACACACTCATTGTTGTTGATATTCTCTGTTTCTGCAGACGCTGGATGTCAGTGTGACCTTGTAACCATCTTACTTTCCTTTTGGTTTTTTTTCTTTCGCTATACATATAATATGGCTATTTTCTCTCACTCACATAGTTTAGTAGACATCTGTAAAGCATGCAAATTCTATATAGTTTTTGACTTATCTTTCATGTTTCTCAACAAGTTATGAGCCCTGTCTTGCTTTGAACTCATAGAATGCGACCAACTGGGCACCTTGGAAAAGCCAAATGCTTGCGATACTTTGTGAGCAAGGCCTCAAAGATATGATTACTTCAGCTGGGTTGGTCATTCCGTCTGTGGCTACCGAAACAGCAGAATGGAAGAAGAAGGAACTGAAGGCAAGGACTAGACTGGAGTTGGCAATTGGGGACTCTGAAATGGGTCATATTGTTGGAGCAGATATGGCATACCAAATTTGGGAATGTCTTTGTTCGGTGAAGGAATTGAAGGGTCAGTTGGGAATTTTGTCAATATGACAAGTGTTATATCGGTTGCAGGCTCAGGAGGGTTTCAACATGGTGGAACACATCAATACCCTTCAATTGCTGCAAGCTGAACTTGCTCTCATGTCTAACACTATGTTGGATGAAGATTTTGTGACAGTTGTCCTTTCATCACTCCTGAAGAGCTGGGATGTCTTCACAACCTCTTACCTTGGCTCCCACACCAGTAGCAATCAGCCTTTGAAGGCAACCGAGTTTATTCTGCTTCTATTGGATAAAGATTGTCGAAGGAAGAGGATCCAAGAATTCACTTCAAGTGAAGTTCAAGACGGATAAGGAGTGCTTTAATTGCAAGAAGAAAGGGCACCTGAAGAAGGACTGTTGGGCAAAAGAAGGAGGAAGAGAAAGGAAGGGTCCAAAGAGCAGGAGGGGGAAGAACTAGGCTAATCAGGTGATGGAGAAATTGGATTTGAACTCTGTGGTCGCTGTGACTTACAAGGCATGATTTGGCAACTCAGACACATCTAAATCTACCTGGTATCTCAATTCTGGAACCACCTCCCATATCTGCACCCAGCGCAATGCATTCATTGACTTCACTCCTCTCTCGAACACCACCATAGATGGGATTGGTCCAGCTGCGGCAATCACTAATGGAATCAGATCAGTTTAAATTAATTTCTGAGTTGGTAAAGACATCATCCTGCATGCACTACGAAATGTGCTGTACGTACCTGAGGCTCCAAATTGCCTAATGTCACTCAATTGTTTTGATGAAGATGGAGGAGTGGTTAGCTTTGGGAATGAAAGATGTATTTTGAGGNATGGGACTGGAAAGGAAGTGGGGACTGGGAGGAAGACAGAACAGTTGTATTTGCTGGATATGAGGGCAGTGCTACACCGCAAACAAGCCAATGTTGTGGTACCATCAGCCAAGACTTGGTGAATATATGCTCGCGTGTCTGCCTTTCAGCTCCACATGTGCATGAGTGATCCTTCTGGATATTGGATCAACAATAGTATTTGCCGATGGGTGCATGGTTGAGGATTGCCCTGCACATTCATGTGCATAGCCTTGTGTCCTCTCCCACTGACTTCAGCCACGAGCCTCCATTGGCATACATGGGCGCGATGATGTTCCCTTTCGTCTTGTGCATCACAAGGAACTGGGAGCCGTGGTACTCATTGTCTTGGAACCTTGTTGCCCAAGAGTCAAGTGCAGTTTGGGTGATGTGCTTACGCACACTATCCAGCGATATAGCAGGTCTCCTGCCCGCCGGTATGGGGGGGAGGCTGCGCGAGGCAATGTGAGCCTGCTGGTTGATGCCCCACTCAAGCTTCGAGGGGGTACCAATGAACTCCAGTGAGCGGTCTTCTCCTCGAGAGAACCAGTCGCTAAGGGCCCTGCATATAGCGAGGGAATGCGCCTGTCCTGAGTGGACAGACGGGTCCACCAACCTTCTGGCTGCAGCCATTGAGTCAGTGAAGATGATGATGCGCTTGCACCCCTCAAGCATAGTTGCCCGAATAATGGCAGAACGTATGGCAAAGAGTTCCGCACACGCGGATAGTACCCGGCCTGTAACCCACATCGATACAATGGGTTCGTGCCCTGCCCTGTTCATTATGAACGACGCTGTGGCTTGGTGTGCCGTGCACTTTGGAACAGAACAATCTGTCCCAACGCACACGGCGTCATGTTCGGTCATCGCCCGGTGGTATGTTGAGTCCAAGAGGTGGCGCCTTTTAGCAAGGGCATCCTCTCCCTTGGGGTCGAAGTCGTTGAACGACACCCTATTCTGGTGTATATCAAGCAGTCGTGTTCCTGGGGTGTTCTCCTCCGCGCACGGTGAAAACACCTCAGTGAGTTGGTCCAGCTTGGCTCTGNTCTTGGTAATGGCATCTCGTACGTTCTTCTGTCGGTCCACAGACATCCAGCACGAGGCGCCAAGGTTCGGGGTGGCCATCTTGGCGTGGTCCCCTCTCATCAATGACCGTATCGGGTGTGTGTTCGATAGGGTCGCCGTTCGATATATGGCTCTCAATGAGAGCTTCTGTATGTGGAGTGAGATGTTAGAAGGAAGTGACTTTGTGACTGCACTCCTACATGGTTTGACTCGGTTTTATCTGGTTTTATCATATCTTATCACTATCTAATCATTATCTCATCACATGACTGTGTAGAGCTTATTTAAACTGTAGATTCCGATCCTGGAGTCCCTTAGTTCAGTACTCTGACTTGAGGACTCCAGGTAAGTTGTATTTCTGCTTTAATAATATCCAGTTCAGTACTCTGACTTGAGGACTCCAGTCCCCTGCCTCCAGTTATCAGTTTTAACAAGTTATGAGCCCCGGCCTCTGACGAGTTCCTCAAGTTCGTTCATTTCTGCGCTCACCCACTGCGTACCCGGCTCTCCTTCGTTCCCCAACGAATCGCGCCTCTACGCCCTCCGGTTCTCCCGGAATTCGATTCCCCATTTCCGCGCTTGCCTTTGCCGCCAGCGCATCGACGTTTCGCCCAGTTGTTCAGACGCCAGCGCATTCGTCAACGCTCCGTTTTCAACCGCTTCCGCTTGCCAGCAAATTTGGTCTCTTCCGATTTGTGCCCCGCTCGCTTAGCGCCTCGGCTCTTACCCGCAACCCCAACGACTTGGCGTTGCCCCATACTCTCGGCTCCAATCCGGGAGCCCTCGCGTCATCCGCGCCTCCGCCACGTCCCATTCTTTCCCCAAGCTCTCCTCTCATCCCCTCCGCTCTTCGCATTCGTTTCCCTTGTCCCTCACCTCACAATGTCGTCATTGTCCCCTTCTTTTGCACGCCTCACCTCTACCAACTATACTACCTGGTCCGGCGATATGGAGGCTTGGCTCAAGTCGCAAGGCCTCTGGCGCATCGTTTCCGGCTCCCAGAAGTGCCAAGAGCTCAAGTCGCCCTCTCCCAGCTCGGACACCACTACTGTCGAGTCCGCCACCGCCTCCGCTGCTGCTGCTGCTCAAGCCGAGCTCCTTCAGGCAAAAACCCTCGAGCTGCAGGACACTTGGGACGCCAAAAGCGACAAGGCAGCTGGATGGATCTGGTTGATGCTTGACCAGGACCAGAAGACGCTTGTAGATGGGTGCAAGGATGATCCGTGCGCAATGTGGACCTCGCTGGAGTCGACGTACCATCAGAAGAAGGCTGGGAGCCGCTTCAATGGCTACGATGACTTGTTTTCCATTTGGAAGAGCGATGACGAGTCCCTGCAGCCCCTCATCAACCGAGTGGACGAGTCCATGAAGCTCTGTCAGTCCCTCAGGCCCAAGGATTTCGACCTCAAGGCCTTGGATAAGGAGCTCACATCCATGGTACTCATCCCCGCTCTCCCCGACGAGTACAGCCACTTCGTCTCATCGCTCCTGCTCATGGACAAGCTCAACAAGGACACAGTGCAACAAGTGTTCCTCACAGAGGAGATTCAGCGCCGTCGTCGCGCTGCTGACGCTGTTTATGTCGCTGCTATGGCCGCCGCTTCCTCCCCGCTTCAATGCGACTTCTGTTCCCGTCCTGGTCACGCGCAATCGACTTGCCGCACCTTCGCCCGCGCTCAGGAGAATGCTCGCAAGCAGGCCGCATCGGGAGGAACCTGGAAGCAACGCCAGGGGGCCAAGAAGGCTCAAGAGACCGCTGCCACCGTCCCAGCTGCAGAGTTTGCAGGCAATGCAAGTGCCGTTTCAGATCTCCGTGATCCTTCTTCCCTCATCCAACCCCACGCTGACTTCCGTTGGAACGCAGACACAGGCTGCACTTCAACAATGACGCCTCACCGCCACTGGATGCGCAACTACCGCCCATACCGCGTTCCAGTCGAGTTAGCGGACGGAAGTTTCATTCATTCAGCTGGGATTGGGTCTGTGGTCATTGACCTGGTGATTGGGGGGAAGTCATTGCGCTCTGTGGAGCTTACACGCGTTTTACACGTTCCTCAGCTTTGTAGCAACCTCCTCTCTTGTCTATACCTTACGCGGTGCTGCGGTTTCGAATTTCACGTTGATTCCGTCTTCATGCACTTCATGCGCAACTCAGTGACGCTTTTCCGAGCTCGAATCACGCCCAACAATGCTGCCTACATCGACGGGACGACTATACCTGCTTCCGAAGCTGCCTGCGCAATCACAACGCGCCCACTCGACCTCAAGCTCTGGCATGAACGCCTTTGTCACCACAACTCAGCAGACATTCAGAAGCTCATCTCGAATGGTCTAGCCACTGGCATTACCCTCTCGTCGTCTGTGAAGCGCGATCCCATTTGCGAGCCGTGCCTCGCTGGGAAGATGCACTCTTCTCCCTTCCCCTCCACTGGCCATCGCGCATCTGCCCCGCTTGACCTCATTCACAGCGATCTTTGCGGCCCTCTTTCGTTTTCCACACCAGAGGGATACCGCTATTGGTGCGTGTTCATCGACGACCATACACGCTACCGGGTTGTGGTGCTACTGAAGAGGAAGAGCGACACATTCAACGCATTCAAGCTGTTCAAAGCGCTCGCTGAGAACCAGTTGGGTCGGAAGATCAAGGCTTTACATGACGACAAGGGCGGGGAGTACATGTCCAAGGGGTTCAACAGCTTCTGCGACGATTTGGGGATTCTACGCACTCACACAGCCTGCAATCGACCTCAGCAAAATGGTGATGCAGAGCGCGCTAACCGGACTATGCTGGAGGACGTCACAGCGATGCCAGCACAGGCCAACTTACCTGTCCGCTTCTGGGGGAGATGTCTTGCCACGCAGGTCAAGGTCTGGAACTGCCTCCCCACTGCCTCACTGCCAGACAAGACTCCGTTCGAGGCGTGGTTCGGGAGGAAGCCTGACCTCAGTCGCTTCCGAGTGTTTGGGTGCACTGCCTATGTCTTCGTACAGAAGGACAAGCGCAAGAAGCTGGAGTCGCACATGCAAAAGTGTATCTTTGTCAGGTACCCGCCTGACTACAGTGCCTGGACCTTCTATAATCCGGTCACCAAGCAGTTCATCATCTCCGAGTGCGCAGAGTTCGACGAGCGCGTGTTCCCCGGCCTCTCTACAATGGAAACAACACCTAATGCTCAACTCCGGCTCTTGGAGACTCCGGCCTCCCAGCCAGCTCCTCCGAACTCTATCTCTTTACCCATTGCTCCAGAAGACTCCGATGCTTCCCAGACGCTTCTATCACGTCCCAACACTCTCCCAACACCTCCTGTAGCCAACTCAAACCCTCCTTCTCCGGCCGCTTCGCCAGCTCCAGCTCCGTTCTTGGACTTGCCTCCTCCACCTCGAGCTGTTCCTCCACCTGCTCCACAGCCTCCTGCGCCTTTAGTGCCCCCTGCGCCTCCAGCCATTCCCAGGCAATCCCAGCACGAGGTGAAGAAGCCAGGGGAGTGGTGGAAGGTACCTAGACCTGCTCCACGTCCATACGAGCGTCCTCAGCGCGCTCCATCTCTTATGCCGGACCCCGTTCCTGCTCCGCCCCCTCCTGCTGCTCCAGTCCTGCCAGAGCCTGCTCCTGCTCCTGCTCCCCCACTTGTCCCAGCTCCTGTCGACAACTGGGAACCAAGACATCCATCTCCCGCCATTGCAGACAGTGATGACAGTGACAACGACCTTGGTGGTTATGCAGAAGTCCACGCTGCTCAAGTTGGTGGTGATCCAAGGACATTCAAGCAGGCTATGGCTTCGCCTCAAGCGCAGCATTGGGAAGCAGCAGCTGCAGACGAGATCCTCACACTCATTGCCAATGGGACTTGGGAGCTTGTTGAGTTGCCTCCTGGAGCAAAGGCTATTCCATCCGGTTGGGTCTTCAAGACCAAACAGACATCTACGGGTGATGTTGAGTGTTACAAGGGTAGAGTTGTTGCGAAAGGTTGCTCACAGCGTCCTGGCATTGACTATAACAACACCTATTCCCCCACATTCCGTGCTGCGACTCTGCACACTACTCTTGCTGCTGCAGGCATTGAGAACATGGAGCTTCGCTCTGTGGATATCTCAGCTGCTTTCACAAATGGGGACTTGGAGGAAGTCATCTACATGCGTCAGCCCGAGGGATTCCATGAAGGTGGTCCCAACATAGTGTGCCAACTCAAGAAATTGCTCTACGGACTCAAGCAAGCAGCCAGGCAATGGAACAAGAAGCTTCACTCTGTACTTCTCGAGCTTGGTTTCACATGTTTGCAGTCCGATCGGTCGGTCTACATCTACGCCAAGGGTGAGGTATGCATTATGATGCCTGTCTACATTGACGACATCACCCTCGCCTCCAAGAACACCGCTCTACTCGATCAGACCATTCTGGACCTCTCCAAACACTTCAAACTGCAAGACTTGGGTGAAACCAAGTTCCTCCTCGGTGTTGAAATCATCCGCGACCGTGCCAACCGCTCTATTTCCCTCTCCCAGCGCCAGTACATCATCGACATGCTTGAGCGCTACTCCATGGCCGAGTGCAACCCAGTCAGAACACCTCTAGCCCCAGGAACAAAGCTCTCCAAAACCATGTATCCTCAGACACAGGAGGAGATTGACTACATGCGCACTGTCCTCTACCTCAGCGCAGTCGGTTCCCTCAACTACCTCTCCACCATGACACGCCCGGACATCTCCTACGCTGTTGGGTACCTTGGTCACTTCAGCTCCAATTCAGGACCTCGCCATTAGGCCGCAGTCAAGCATCTATTTCGCTATCTCAAGGGCTCCATGGACTACAAGCTCACCTACAGTGGAAAAGACACTTCTGTGGTCTTTGACACTTATTGTGGCACTTCCCATGGTGATTGCCTGGACTCTGGCTGCTCTACAGGTGGATATCTCACTGTGATGGGCGGAGGAGCTATTGGATGGTCAAGCAAGCTACAGCCCATTGTTGCGCTTTCCAGCACTGAGGCTGAGTACATGGTTGCAACCGAGGCCGCAAAGGAGATCCTGTGGATGCGCAACATCTTACACGAGTTTGGCTTCCCCCAGCATGGCGCTTCACCTCTCCATATCGACAACCAGTCTGCTATCAGTGTCAGCAAGAACCCAGAGCACTTTGGACGAATGAAACATCTTGGTTTGCGSACACATCTTCGTTTCCATCCAATCCTTCCCTCTAGATAACAAAATCACACATCCTGTAGCGCATATGAAGTGGAGGTTGCGCATGCCGCGAATGAGAGGTGGGCTACTTGCGACCTGCCAACCTGCGTTACCACAAGTGGGCTCGCGGTCCACGATGGTCCATATCTATACGTTGAAACCGATTACAGGCGACACTCATTTGATCTAGGTCCGACATTAAATTTGCCCGGGTGGTTACGAGCTTTTCTTGCTGTCTCTTAGTACGACTACGCGCCCGGTTACTAGCTTAGGGATCTAAAAAGCTGACGGTAGCCTGTGTTTTCGTCGTCAGACTGGGACACGGTGGTCTATTCGTCGGTTATCTCACTTCGTCTTTTCGCAGGCCCTTCTATGATATTATGACCAACCGCGAAAGCGTATGTCGATTTTTATTCCCAACTCGATTGGATCCCATGCTCTGTAACGCGTCTGAAACGCTATTTTTCTTTTGAGCAGATGAGATACGCATGCGGGAGGATCAATATTTCAATTGTGGGCCCTTCACTCGTTGTGCTTCTCTCGCCGCGTTGGGAATGTTATTACATACTTAGTGGGACTCAGGGTCGCGGAGAAGTCCTCCTAAATGGCCCAGTTTAGCGGGGTGGCATTGCGTCCCTAACCGAACCACGACGTTTGGAGCTTAGACTGGTGAACGGTCTGCTCGTCTCGCGATTGAATCGGTCGAAACTGCTGATTCCACCCCGTTTTCTTTATACATTTGTTCCTAATCCGTTTTCCCAACCCTTCCCAAGAGTTTGAACCTGAATTCTATTCCGATTAGCTTCAACGACCGATTTAGGGCGAACGGTTACGAATAGATGAGGGGTGTACTGACTCAAGTTGGACCAGTCCATTATACCCACCTCTTCGTCTCGTTTCCCATTCGTCCACTATGCCCAACGAAACCTCTCTGATGCTGGTACGTTCCGTCTCGTTCACACTAGCGAGTGCCTCTGACCAGTTGACGTTACAGTATGTCCAAGCTGCCGAGGCCGGGACCTTGGCGGCCTACCACAGACTCTACGACAACGATTGGGCCAATGCCGAGGAACAGCTCACCAGGGCAGCGTACTCGATGCTCTTCCGACGGCTCAGCACGATCTTATCCCTCGACCCGACCCTCTTCAGATTCGCGCAGGAAGTTTCAGTAACCATCGCTCTCGCGACGAAGATTATGACGTCGGCCCGTACCTCCTTCTGGGCGGACACGCTGTTTAGGACCCCGTCCCCGTATCTGAAGACACTTTATAGCGCTGTCAAGAATCCGAAAGAGATGCTCGTCGGCTTCAAATTCCCACAAACGTTCGTGTGCTGCCTAGCATCGGACGTTGTGAGTTGGTTCCTCCACGCGGACCGGAAGGACACCATAGGCCCCGCCCTGTCCCGGCTTTTGTCGAGATTGGTCATGGGGATTTGGTTCTGGGGACGACCTACTACCAACGCCATTCATTCTCAATCCGCTTCTGAGCGGGAGCTAGGCAGCGAATTGGCCGTCGAAACGGTGGCGAGCGCTTTACTCAACGACGACATCCGGGCCGAAGTCGTAAAGTTGTGCGAGGCGCGCGGGAGGCGCTATTGCAGACTTTTCGCCGACTTGCTCAGCGAACGCTCTACGATTTTAACCCGCCCTTCTCGCAAGAAGGCTCCTCGTACGACGGCATCTATCCCAAATGAAGAGGGCCCCTCTGACCGCGCGCTTGTATCCGAAGCCGAAGCAGTTCACTCANGACAGTCCTCAGCCTCTCCATGGTCGCACAGCCCATATGGACCTCTAAATGTCTCGTAGGACAACTCGTCATGAGAAGTGACGTGTTTCAGAATTTGTTCGCTGCAATGGAGAGCTCGAAGGAATGGTTCAATCCGGCGGCAACCAAGCCCACGGTCTTAGAGTGTTTCGCTTCGGGAATCGATCTCCTTCCCCGCGAAGAGAGGGTAGTCGTTCTTCGTCGTCTTCTATCTCAAGGCCTCCTACTACCCACTGTCCGCGAAATCATCCTCACCACATCCCTAGACTCCGACGATTGGTTCATCCAAAAATCTTGGGGTCTATTCCACCTCCTGTGCGAGATGAGTCTCGACAGACAATTCATCCATGCTGTTACAGGAGGGCTGGATAAGTTAGACCTCGACACGACACACCTCACGATCGTACCGCTATCCGAAGAGTTATGGAATGCATTCAAGGACAACGCAGAGAAGATAGGTGATGGGTTCAAGACATTTTCTGCGAAATACCCTTTTCACGCTTGCGACAACTTACAAGTGCGTCTCTGCATTGGCCCTCCGCATCGATAGTAAAACTAATGTGAGCCGTGCAGCATGGCAACGTTCAGACGCAAACCGATGAGCCACGACGGTCCAGGATGTGTGGCGGTTGTAGGATGACGATATATTGTAGTTCTGAATGTCAGAAGGCGGATTGGAGGATGGGTCATCGAGCCGATTGTAAAACGGCGTGGGCCGATCCAATTATCAGACGTGAGTTCCTTTGATCCGTCCACTTTTAGAAGAGGCTTCCTCGACATCCCTCTCATTCATTGTTATTTCCGTGTTTGGTTATGAGTGTTTAACCGTCGTTTGACGTTCATTTATTCAGCCTTCCTCGGCCACCAGGATCGGTACTTCTACTTGTCAGTTCTTCAATCGTACATGAACTCGGCTCGGCTTCAAGAGTTGGCGAAGGCGTCTCTCGACAAGAGAAACTCGTCGGAGAATCTGAAGCTCAGCTGCCCCATCATCTTCCCCGTGTTGATCGTGGACCCCGTACCCACCAAGTGCGTTTTCTATTCACTCAATCACCTCTTGATCGACTTGGATGCATGCTGTGCTCCAAAGGTTTTCACCGACATCGTTAATACGGTGAAGGAGAACGCGAGTATGCAGTTGGGGATCATTACGTTCATCCCGCCTTGTGGTCTCCGTCAGTTCGTCGTCGGTTCCTATCGAAACGCTTCTATCGGTGTCGGTCGGGGTTACGAGTTGGTAGCCGGGGCAGCGATGTCCAGGCTCGAAATGCCAATCAACTTGAACACCGCTTCAGAAAACGATCGATGGGAAGGATATATCCCCTCAACGAGACACCCGGACCTCAACGATATTTGTCGTACTATGTAATCTGAAGGAAGTTCGGTAGGATTGGTCGATTTCTTGTTTAAATACTTGTATATTCTTGATGTTCACCCTGCTATATCTGTAAATACGCGACCACTTCTCTCCCGCTAACCACAACATGTACTACTACTACTACTACTATGGGCTACGTAACGAGTATCAATTCCATAACTGACGCAAAATAAAACCTGAGAATACTTTCAGCACCGCAACCTATCACTCTGGTCCGATCACAGACGCAACCCGTCTGATCAAGAGAGATGCCGACGGGCTACGGAAGAAAAAGGAAAACGTAACGAAAAGGATAATCATAGAGTGAAGAAAGCCATTGGAATGAGCATATTAAGGTGAATCAAGAGGTGTGTTAAATATACGCGAGAAGTAGTATGGACTTGAGCAACCGCGAGCATTTCGCCCCATGGTGGAATTGGAGTTCGTTATGCGCCACAATCGATGCATATCGGGTCTTCACGAGTACCTGATACTACGTCGTTCCACATGGATACTGGTAAAGTTATAGGTATCGGCCTGGACGCTGACCTGGTCCGCAAATAATACAGCCCAGTTTTGAGGCCAGCTCTCCACCCTTGAAATATCGCCCTGCTCTGCATAGAGTGAGTCCACGCATGACTTGTTTAGGAGCGTGATTTAAAGATAGCTCACGACAGCGGTTAGAGTGGGATTCGAAAAATAGAGTGAAAAACTCTGGCTTTGGCAGGTATACTGCCCTCGATCTGCAGCCATGTTAACGAGAATGTTCGGTTCGATGTCCCATACTGTTTTGAAAAGTAGTCTGATATCCTCCGGGATGTCGTAGAGGGCCTGGATCGAACCTAAGCGATTCGGTACTCATTATGAGCGAAAAACATATGTAACACGTCGTACACGCTGTTAAAACGCGCACGAGCCGTCGACCATAATGATCACTTACCACCAGTAGAGATTATTTTGTCGCGCATGATGTTGTTCCACATCCCCACCTCTGACAGTTTTTCCACCAACATGCGATTGACTACCGTAAACTCCCCTGACAGGACTTTGCGAGAGTAAAGTAAGCTGTACGTGGCAATTTGTTAGCCCTAGTCGTACGGCGTACGTGGTCACTTACCTCGCGTATGGTTCGACTGATTCAGAATATCCCGTGATTTGGGTGGTACCTGCAGTCGGCATGTAAGCAACCACCATGGAATTAGCTGCACCTTTCAACATCTTGTGGCGGAGAGATACCCAATCGTGGCGACCTCGGTATGGAACCGTATCCCACATGTCAAATTGGAAGATACCTTGGGACATGGGACTGCCTTTGAAAGCTGGGTAAGTTCCGAATACGCGGATGAGGTTACAACTTTCGTCCAGTGCATAAAAGTAAAGGGCCTCCGCTATATCTTCGTTGAAAGTCATAGCTTCCGCGCTGTCGAAAGGTAAGTTCATGAGAACTAGAGCGTCAGCCAATCCCTGAATGCCTATTCCTATCGCTCTCGTGCGTTTAGTCGCTCGTTCCGCTTCGGGCGTCGGGAAAGAAGAGCGATCTAGTACTCGGTTGAGCGAAAGCACTACGTGACGGACCACGTGCTCGAATAGGGAAAAATCAAACGACCGGTCCCCCCTGACGAACCCGGGGAGAGCCATAGAGGCTAAAGTGCACACGCCAGTATCCGCCTGGCTGGAAAATTGTACTATCTCCGTGCATAAGTTGGCGTGCGTTATGGGCCCGAGATGTTGTTCGTTGCTTTTGCCTAAGGGATAAAAGGTCAATACAGTACCGGCGTATGGTATACCAGATGAAATGGGGAAACATGAAGATGAACACAACGCATCGAGATCGAGGCATATCCGCCGGCCGGTAAGAATGAATTTGATACCAAATCAATATAAAAAGAAGGGTCTTTTGGAGTCATGGACCGTTGACGGATGGATGGGGACCAACCACGAGTATTACGAATAGGGACACGTACTGTTGATTGCGTCTTTGAATAGGATGAATGGGCCCCCAGTTTGGATAGCACATTCCAAGATCTCCTTCCATAGTTCTCTGGCTCGGATCCGCTCTCTCCCTATTCCCAGGTCTTCAAGGCGTTCGTATTCTTGTTTGAACTCCTTGCCGCTAAGACCTATGAGACGCGGCGCGTCATAGGGGCAAAACAGGGTCCATCCCTTGTCTTCCTGTATACGCTGCATACTGTGCGGATAAAGGGGTGGTTAACGTCCGAACCGGTCGAGAAAGAATAGAAATAATCAAAAATGTAATAAAACATTGAAAATAATGATTATACGAAGAGGGAAGGCCGAATGACGTACAAAAGGTCGTTCACCATCAAGCCGTGAAACAGCTTTCTGGCCCTATCACGATCCATACCAGCGACTTTTTTCATCCGCACGAAGTTCACCACATCCGCATGCCATGGCTCGATATACGCTGTGATCGCGCCCGGACGCTTGTTTATACCCTGATCCATTACCTCCATAGCAGAGTCGAACATTTTCAATACAGGCATAAGCCCACATCTTCTAATGCCGTGCACAATTGACCTAAAGATGCAAGAGGAGGAAGGATAAGGTGAGTTCCGTGTCACCCATCTAGTCCCGACGCGTGATTGCGCTCACCCAGTTGCAGGTATATTCTGTAGACCCAAACCAATCCCACCGCCGCCTCTACAAATTTTGCCGGTAGCCGCCAGGGTATTGAATATGTCATCTGGCTTTTCGCTGGATGGGAGAAGGAAACAAGAACTGAGCTGTGCCATCTTGGTTCCACAATTAAAGATCGTTGGGGACGCGTGGAGATACTTCAGATTTGACAAGAAATCATAGCACTTTAGGACGTTGTCCATATCCTCTCCATGGGTGAATAGGGCAACCCTAAGAAACATGAACTGAGGCCGTTCATAAAGAATCTCCCCCTCACGCAGTAGGTACGTGCGACGCATCGATCGTAGAGAGGGACTGTTAGACGCCGGGACAGTTGTTAGGGAAATATCGCTCAGATTAAAGGATAAACGCACTAATCCAGCAATTCATCGCGAGAATTGACGATCATATGATCGAGGACACTCTTGTTTCGGGCGACCAGCTCGTAGAATTCATCCGATAACAGGCTAGCGGCCTTTTCCATCGCCTCCGAGAAAGTATATTCCGTCTCCCTATACATGAGGTCCGACTCGATGCTGGCAGCCGCTCTCCCATAGGCCAGGTACTTGAATTCCATTCGCGAGGCTATCTCGGCTGTTAAGCTCTACGGTCTGTTTTAAAAACAAATCAGCGATATATTGCCTAGCAAATCTACCCACGTCAATTGCTTGGCTCGTAACTGGCGAGACGAGTTTGTCCATTACAATGTATGCGAGACTAAGTGATATATCAGTGTATCGTCCAGGGAATGTTTGCATCGGAAACAATTGCTCACTCGCCAGCCAACTGCTCTTCAAGATCCCCGATGGCGAAGGCGTCAAAAGACTATCGGAGTGTGTCAGTTGGCTCGCTAACCCGAATCTGAAGCTCCTCACTATTTCGATTCGTCGTTTCAGCTTTTAACAAAGAATGGATGTCCAAAAGTCTTTGTGAGTCTCGTGAGAAGCTTGAACCATGCGAGCGAATACCTTGTTGACATCGAATTCCTCCGTCCACCTGTAAGGGAGTGTTAGTAACCACATAAAGGGCCTCGACGTGAATGTGTCCTACCCGCCTGTGGATCGAGCGAACTGTTATCAGCGTGACTCGTCCTCTGAAAACGATTTGCCTTACCATTCTTTTGTACCAAGATGATGCGCTCGGATTCCGGGGTAGGCGTCATCGCAAGACTGAGGGGTAGCTTGTATCCACTTCAAGACGATAGAAACATCTCTCAGGCTTTTATCTGTCCGCCCTCGACTCTTGCGCCTGCTAAGACGATTAATCAATACAAATCTCCGAAAAAGACACGCGAGTAACAAACCTGGGCAATTCATGCATCTGACCTGATAGAGCTGCCATACTGGTGATACCCAGAATACTCCTGAACCTCTCTAGTGGACGCCACGACACCACAAAACGACACCGCGATACCGCCATCAATATGCAGTAGCGCCACGTCCTAAAGACGGACATGACTGTTCTGGAACCGCTGACGCTACGAGGAGAACTCGTGAGTCGGACGCAGGAACGAATAGATTCCCGCCATGGAGGGGGGGGGGATGGCCGACATCGGCGGTATTAATCTATACCGGCAAGTGAATCGAGCAGGTACAATGTGGACTGCTACTATTCATTTGAAAGAGACTCGCACCAATCATGTACGAAGGCGCACCGGTTCGAGACTTGAGATTATAGAGTGCGACCTAGATCACTGAAGTAGACCGGATACGATCTCGCCTCGTATAAAGCCGTTCACTCTACAAAGCTGCGTCGATTACTCACCTGACCCACTATTCCTTTTTCTCATGGTCCTCGCGTACGCCGATATTCTCGGTCCGGTTGACCAACACATGTACAAAGCTCAACTGACAGTTTGCATGGGTCCGTTCGAGTCCTTCCTACTTCGTGCCTCGGTTCAGTTGGGGCGCCTTCTTCTGGACCAATTGGATCCTTCCGACTTGGTTGCCATCGGGCGCTTGAACCTCCGGATGCGAATGCTAGTTAGGGAGTATGTCGAAATAACCTGGGATTTCCACCGCTTTGTCGAGATGTACGTCAGCAGAGGGTTCGAACTTCTTTCCCTCTTGGACGGACACACTGCGTTACTCCATGGCGAGGCTGTGCTGAGGTTCTTTCTTCGATCCCCACTGTCTACGTGCGACCTCGAAATTTGCTCGGATGTCACCAAGATATACCAACTCCAGCGCGTATTAGCCGAAGACGACTATGTTCTCCACCTCCCCCGGGACGCTCCCATCCCGCACCCCCTCACGAGGACGGTGATTCATCAAGCGTACATAGAGAAGGTACTGTGCTTACTTTATCCGTATGTAAACGTCGTCTTGATTTCCACCCAGGATGGAAGCTACACCTACCGGTATACAAAAATTAAGGGCAATCGACGTCTCTCCGTCACACTCCGCCTCGTCCAACGAGAACCATACAGGTTCGCGTTACAAACTTCTCTGAGTGAGCATGCTACTTTGTATCACCAGCTTTCGACGTCCTGATAGACTGCGTAACATTCCAGCACCGCTTGCATGTGTGATGACGGGTGATAGGGCAATATGTCCGTTTGCAAGAACAACTATGGTTCGTAATGTAGCGTTCACTATGTCGGCTGGAAAGTGGAAAGAACCGTATACATCCACTACTATGGATATCAGAGGAGGGTATCCAGAGAAATCGACTAAATTCAAAGTTGCACGAGGCCCCCCATTGGCGTCTGATCTTATCGCCGGTTGTGAAGTCGGATGCAGGTTTTTCGGAGACGAGCGATGCTGGGTTATAGAAAAGGTGGTTAAAGGTATGTAGAATCTCACTGCGTACCGAAAAATACTATTCTATCTCTCAATTCCTCCCTATCTTCACTAGACCCCATGAAACCGAAAGCGACCTTCAGAGGACCATCCTTCGAGGCCGTAGATTGGACTATGTTACACGATGATCACGGTTCGTATCTTCGAATTTCCGAACCGTTCGTTCTCAGGTGGGTGTCTCCATTTGCTCTCAATTATATTTTTATCACTGAGAAAATTCGGTCCCACCTCCAAGTTCCAGATACGTCCGTTCGATTCAGATGGCCGGGTCTAAACGAAAAATATCCGAGATTTCTATATAAGAAAGGAATAGCCTGGACTTGTGTGCCTGACCCCTTTTAAAAAATAAGTGGGTCAGAATAGTCAACTTATCACCGTTGCTTTTTTTTTCCATCGACAGTAATATCAGATCTCACCACTACATATTGAGAACGACGATAGAAGCGGAACTTATACTCAACCTTGATCTATAAAAACGAGCTTGGAAGTCTTTATATTCGCTAAGTGATATCTTATCGACTGCCAAAATCCACTTCAACCTTCCATTGCCATACGCTCGTCAAACCGCATCTGCCATTGACTTATGTCTCAGTCAACTCACCCTTTATACCTCCAGGAGGTAAATATAACAACTTTTCCTGCATGTGTGAACGTAGGGACAAGCACACGGCCCCTGACTACGCGTATTAACCCGTTGCAGCACCCAAGTTGCCCTGTCCCCCTGTTCGCGATCGACGTGGTAAGCACGTACTCAACTATTTATACAGCAAATAGGAAGGTGAATGAGCACGACTTCGGATTTTTTGCTACGTCAGCGACGGAGGGTAGATGTTATCGTCCTTCCCGCATCCGGATTCAAAGCGGAAGTTTGGTCTGCCGCCGTGTTTGCTCGACCAACTTGGAGCGGAGACATCAGGGAAGAGGTCGACCTCAGTTGTTTGTTTCCTACGGGATGTATCAGCGTCCTCCTATGCGCCCACCCGTTCAGCGGAAATCCTCTACCCTTTTCTTACCGCATCTACATCGATAATCTCCTGATGGCCTGCCCAGCGAACAAAACTGTCGACACATACTTCAAGCGGCCCTGGATGGGGAACCTGGTTATCGTGAAATACACACGTCCTACTATGGAAACACGAGGCACCTTTGCCCACATTAAGCGAGGAGAAGGTGAACTAGCGGTGTATCTATTGGGAGAGTACGTGCAACTAATTACATTCACCTGATACAACGCTGAATATCTGATCCGTTTTACTTTTTCATTTCTTATGGTTTGTTTCGTATCTCGTCCTCTACCATTCAATCGTCGTCGATCTGAACCAACCGAGTTACCAGGTGGATGCTGGCTCATTGGAATGCTGCATTTGGGCAGATCGATGCGTGGTAGGAGACAAGCGTGTTCATATAGCCGGGACTTCTCTTCGCGTTCCATCTTCGTATTTTGTTTATATACCTCCCCACCGCGACTCCTCCCCCACTTTATTTTTTTTCCATCTTTGTCTGATCTGTTTCAATCCTTCCAGCCTTTGCCTAACGTATTCGGTCGACTGTAAGAATCCAGGTCCAAAGTGTATTTTAGCAGATTACATTGACTCGTTTACCAGACTACCCGTGCTGTTGACCTCATTGCATGTAAGTTGAACAGGACAGGTATGGTGTGCGGACAGGAGGCTGACCGCTAATATGTGTCCCAGATAGCTCGCTATGGTATAGAAAAACCCCCCAAAAATAGTGACATTCCTCGACAAATGAACATTTGAGAACACCATACACATTCCTGCAGCTACGTAGCTCGCTTAAACCGGCGTAGTATCGCTTCAACGCTACATCAATTACACCCGAAAGGCAACCCACTCCTAGACTTGGAACGAAGAGCGTACGGACTCCACCACGCTCGAATCAGCATAAGGTCCCAAATAACCGTTCGAGCTTTCTGCACAAGATTCGAAAGTTGAGGACAGTATGTGCGACGTCAAATCTGCAAAGACCAGTCGCCATACGATAAGACAGAGCCTTATACTATTCTTTCAGAGGTACGCACCAGTCACACGACCAGGATGCATACCGTGATGGGTCATAGAAGGAAATACTGGCCAGACTAAACCGGATCTAGACACAGGAATCAGTCATCAATCCAACGCGTTCCTTCTGATCATGACACCAAACCTTGAAAGAACTCACTCCCATGAAGCAAACCTATCGTCACCATGAATCGAACCTAAGCTTGTACCGGTGAGGGCATCGCCAGAACCGTATAGGTTCGAAATTCGGCCCATGTACTCGTATTGGAACGGCAACCCAGATAGACAAGATTCCCAGTTGAGACCGTGCACCGGGATGCCTTGCTCTCCTGGACACGTACTCTGAAAAAAACACTTAACACCGCGTACAATTATACACACATTGTCACCCGATACACGCACCTCAACGACTGGATTCTGATCCACCGCCACGAACGCGAACACGCCCAGTCCTTCGTCGGCAACTAGACCCGCGCTCTCTGTGAAATGAATATTCCATTTAGAAAGTCCTTCTATTTATCATGTCACTCTGTCTTACCTTCGAGATTGACTTCAAGATTTCTTCCAGGCCCATACGAGGAATACGACCCGCTTTCGTGAGTATCACAAGGATCGGGAGGTACAATTGGCGACTGCCCGATGACGGGCGTATTTATCCTGATAGAACCCTCATGGAACGACGGGGAAGAGGTTCGGTCGAACCCGGTGGGGTTTGCCCGCAGTGGTATAAATCTGGATTCATCCATGCAGCATGAATCAGACAAGAAGAGCGCTTGGTTTTGTGTGATCGGAACAGGATTTGCGGTGATTCGATCAAAGGAATCAAGCGCGAGACACCCTGGCGGTATCAGAAACGAACACATGGCACCATCTTCATCAGGGGTTATAGTCGCCTGTGACCCTGAGGCGCGGACTAACGCCGACCGTTCTTCATTCACACTCTCCCTAAAACTAGTATCATCAGAAAGTACGCCAGTCGACGAGAGTCAAACCAAATCACTTACTCTTCTTCTAACACAGCATTAAAGGCCACCGTAGCGGGTTTCCCATTAATGCCTACAGCTCGGAACGCAAAGGGTGACCGTGTTTCCGGAGAAGCGCTATGAAGACTCATGGTCGTCATCAATGCGGGGTACACTGGAATAAGTGCGTCTCGTGTCACGTTACAATCGCGACTTGGCCTTGGATCGGAAGGAGGCTCTACGGTTTCCATTCCGCGAGGTAAAGGTGGCAAATACAACCTAACCTTGAAGGCCCTGGGAGTCATCTCGCACCCTATCGCCTGGTCTACCATACAGACGCTACGGAACACATAGCGGGGCATTGAGAAAGTAAGATAGACGCTGGCGGAAGAATATTCTGCTGTAGGCGGACCGCGAGCAAAGGTAAGAATGTAAGAAAACAGGGTCTACTGCTGGAATGTTTGGCATTATCTAAGGGAACGTACCTTCCAAAGACACCAAGAAACTGGCGGGTACGACCATGGAATAACCGATGACCCCACGACTACCGTAGAACCTCTTGAGATCGGTGGTCATCCGCTTTGCGGATGAGATCGGATTCGCGCACGCTATGTTGACCAATCCGTCCAGGGTCCACGGGCTCTCGACGATGACTATCATATCTTCATCGCCCCTCAGAACCGAACCAGAGATACACGCGCCTGTCTCTTTGGCGGGAGACCCGAATTCCTGATACGAGATGCCTATTAATAGGATATTATCATTCGTCTCGCGCTCCAGGGACGGTTCCAAGCGGATAATGTCAGTAACTTTATCGTCCGCAACCTTGGCGGACAACAGCGAGGGCTCGAAGTAAGGGCGTCCTGAATCACTATGATTAATCTAGGGTTGAATTATCAACGAACGAACCTTACCTTTCAGTTTATCTCTGGTCAGTAGAGTCTGTATGCGCTTCCGGATAGTAGGCCCTTCCTTGAAAACACCCGTCGTCCTGAAGATGTAATCAACGAAAAACCTTTGCCTCTCTTGAGAACGTGACGCTCGAAGCTCCTTGGTCCCTGCCGATCTTTCAAAGTGGTGAATCGCTGACGGCAGAAACACATAAAAATAAGAGTGAAGAGATTCAAGGGCAACAAATGATGAATATTTGTCGCGGGATTGGTGAAAACGGGGTCCAGCAGCGCACACCAAATCCACGTCAGTAAAATCTCGAGGTGGATGTTGTTCAGGGTCAGGGGTGGAAGGGAGGCTCGTACCTTGGGAGAGGGACTGGTCGCTATACGAGTGGAAAGGGTAGAGATGTGCCAGTACGTGAGCGATGCTCCAACGCGGATCGAGGTTAGTCGTCTCACTGTATAGGATTCCATTTGGTCGGTTTGTGGTGTTTCCTGCTGTTAAAGAGACTATTCGGACTGTTACGAATGAAACGTGTGAAGGCCTCAGGCTCAGAAGACGGAGAATGAGAGTAAAACTCAGAGTATGGCATGACGTTGAAAAAAGTTGAAGCGTGAAGCCTACAAGGAATTCGAAAACGTTATTCAGGCCGCTCGATGATGTGGGAGGGCGGGGGGAAGGTGGGGGTGGAGAGGCCAAGTGGGGTACACGACAAATAGAGTCAACATACCTTTTATACCTCGTCCTCGAGCTAATAAAGTTAGTGCCTCTCACGCTGCACCAACCTAGCGAAGGAAGGACGCCGGATTACAGTCTATATGGCTGAAACTGCCCTGTCCATCCTTACGCTCAGTCGCACCGGCTTCATTTTGCGTTACATTATGTATTTACGCGTCGTAGAGGATGATCTATTTTCATTTCACTGCCTGCATTACTGAAAAATATGCTTCGCAGGTTTTATTCCGCGTCGCGACTGAACGACTCCGACCCTAACACTATCGCCTGTCCGGCATGTTGTTAATGCTTTGTCAACAAGACGAGATACGGGCGATGGAATGAAGTTACGATCGCCCGCGCAAACCGTTAAACTGCTTTACGAGTACCAAATAAACGAACTCCCCTCACCCTGTAGATCATGCCTCCCGGGCCCCAGACAAATGATAAATATAAAAAGATGAAAAGAACGGCCGATATGAATGTAACAAGAAATACGATTCATTAGGATAATCCGGAGATTGGGTAGAATTACAAGGAGAGGATTACTCCCAACTACCTCGTGTGCGGCATCGGAAGCTATTCAACCGCGATATAATAAATAACAGAGCCGTCGATATCTGGTACATCCGCATCGGTCCGTACACGCGGCCATCAGGGCGTCTGTCGGGGCGTGACTGGATCCGGGAGACGATGGATACGGATAAGGTTTGTATTGTAAACAAACAGAGCACACACGAAAGAAAATCAGATGCACCGCGAAGTGCACCATATTCGTCGTATTTGACATAGCGAGATTACGATACGCATACGTTCACCCACTAAATAACTATAGCAAGCATTCCACAGACTGGATTTGACAGGTTTCAGCACGATTTCCACCGTCGTCCACTTACTGACAGAGGTAAAACACAGACATAGAGGGAGAGAGTGAGGGAGAGGGAGAGGGAGAGAGAGGGAGAGGGAGGGAGAGAGGGAGGAAGGGAAAGAAGAAGAGAAAAAGAGA
>SDEE01000695.1:0-25835 GCA_004126415.1 Candolleomyces aberdarensis
AGACACTGTGAAGACCAATTCTACTAGCATTCTGGTGACTTCTACAATGTCAATGAGGACCGATCGCGGTGCTAGCTTTGATCTTGCCCCTGGAAAGCATAGTCAAGGTGGGCGTCTAACGAGCGCTAGGGAAAGGCGGTGCTCAGGGACCTAGCGTTAGCGTGGGTACACGGTGGCCTCATGATGTGGCATTCAAACCGTCAACCAACTGTTGCTTTTACACCACGAAGATGGCCTCGAATTCGAAAGCCAAGAAAAAAGGACGAGTCAAATCCTGGTTTCGACGCTTGTTCTCCTCGTCGTCCGGCGGACGAAATGGTCGAGACGGCGAGCCTATTGCTCAAATTTTACAGACCCGCGTCCAAGACCCGTCCTTGGCTGACAACCTGCAAGGATTCACACTACGTTCGGGAGAGGAATCCCATGTGCCCGTTGTGGGTACTCAAAGACGATACACCGGAGCAACCGAGAATGTGACCTCATCCACGGGAGCGTCAGCATCCACGTCAATGTTCTCAAGGGCGCGCAACTTCAACGTCAGCGGGAACATTCAGATAGACTCGTCCCAGCATGTGCATAATACTCAAGATAAATCGATAGATGGTATGGGCATCCGATGTTTTTCGACTCGTTTCATCTGCTGACCCTGTGGGATGTGTCGCTAAAGGTTGGAAGATGCTGATAAAGAATATAGCCTCAAATGCTTTCTATAATTCGGGAGCGAGGTTTGACCCTCCGAAATGCGACGAAGATACTCGCGTCGAGGTGATCAGTGAAATCATGGATTGGCTCGGCGACAGGGATAGCCCTAAACGCTTGCTCTGCATGACCGGTGCCGCAGGAGCAGGCAAGTCAGCCTTGCAGCAGACGATCGCCGAACGTTGTGCCGACTCGGGAATCCTAGGCTGCGCAATCTTCTTCTCTTCCCAAGACCCCACCCGGAACAACCTTTCCCGCATCATACCAACTATCGCATTTCAATTAGGAATGCACGATCTTAGGCTCAGGGACTATATCAAGGAGGCCGTCGAAGAAGACCCTCTCATCTTCACAAGAACAATCCGAACTCAAATGGATACCCTCGTCGTCCGCCCATTCAAAAAACTTCAGTCGAATGCCGGTTTTGACGCCGGCAGTTTCCCGCACGCCGTGCTTATCGACGGCCTCGACGAATGTTCCGGAGAAGAAAGACAAGCAGAACTGCTCTCCATCATCAAGCATTGTCTCCTCGACAACGATCTCCCCTTCCGCATTTTCATTGCCAGTCGGCCGGAATGGGCCATTCGCAGCGCGCTGAACTCGGAGACCCGGGGTTACCTGCACCCATTGACGTATCACGTTCAACTCAGCGACAAGTATGACGCGACGGATGATATACGTCGCTACTTGTGGAGGCGGCTTCAAGACATCGGGAGTCGAAGCCACGACCTTCGAGCACGATCCCAGTCATGGCCCACGGTGGAAGATATCGAGAAGCTGGTCTTAGCTGCGTCCGGGCAGTTCGTCTATGCGGCGACGATCGTCAAATATGTCTCAGAGCGCCGAAGCTCTCCGGTCGATAGGCTGCAGACGGTGATTGACTGGACGCCAGAAGAAGGACAGCTAGCGAGGCCACTCGCAGCTCTCGATGTGCTTTACGCCAGCATCCTGTCCGCCGCGAAAGAGTCGTATGAGGCCGTCGACACGAATCGAGGGCGCAACTTTTTGCTTCTTCTCAGGGCTCATCACATCAACTCTGACGGTCGTGTTGGTGGCAGGAAGTGGGACGCCCAGGAGTTCGACGAGATCCTCAACCTAGAGAGAAATGCTCATGAAGTCCTTGTTTTCGACTTACATTCTCTTGTTATATTTCATCCGTACCCTGACATCCCGGGATATCTAGAAATGCATTTCTACCACCGGTCGTTCTCTGAATTCTTGGATAGCGAAACTCGTTCCAAGAACTTGTTCGTCACACAAATCCAGGTTAAAGCGTACGTTTTGGAAGGCCTTGTGCAACTAATCAACAAGGTTTCCCTAGAGCCGAGTGAGTCAATACAAACGTCTGGAATGTCTACGTCCACTTATTCTTTAGGCAGCACTCGTGCAACTTTCGGCAGTGTGTCCCGGGAGAGTCCGGTCTTCGCCCTCGCGTTGTATTCCAACAAAGGCGAAACACTCAGTGGTCAACAAATTCTTGCTTTAGCCCACAACGATGGATGGAGGAAGTTTGATCGAACATTATCAAAGACAGGGCGTTTTGCTCTCCACATCGACTTGCCGGCGATGATGTTTTCCATTATGCAACGATTGAAAGTAAGCCCGTCTCTTTGAGTATACATCACTATGCGAGGTCGTTCGCTGACCGTTTTCCTTCGCTGCCTGTGCAGAATGAACTCGGAGAACCCGGATTGGCAGATGCTTTGAAACCTTGCTACAACAACTGGAGGAAGCGTATTAAAACCCGTCTCGCGGAGGCCAACAGGGAGGACCTTCTCAGCCATCTGCCGCCGGAGGAACCGGAAGAAGGAGAAACGGAGAAAGGGAAAGAGCCCCAAGAGGAGTCAGATTCCTCGGCTCACAAAGTGTTACGCTAAATGTCTTTATCTTTATACTTGAACCATTTAATTCGTGCATTTCATCTGCAGTTTTAAGCCGACGTGTTCGCCGTGGTGGGCAGAAAAGCAGCTGTGAGGGTCTCTGAGCTGGGTACTGCAACAAACAGGCTGGAGATTTGCTCTAATGCAGATGCAAACTATGCTTTCTACGCTGATAGATCGGTTCGAGTTTAGCCTACCAGAGAAGGCGCCCCGGATTATCCATGGTGCGTATCATCATCACTTTGGTTCGAGCCGGTTTCATTCATACTTACCAGCAAACGGCATAACCATGCAACCGATGATCGAGGGACAAGCTGAGCGTCGTGCTCAGCTGCCTTTGGTAGTTCGCCGTGCTCCCTGAAAGGGTTTGGCCCGGTTGTATTCCGATCGAATTGATAAAACATAGGGTTCAAGTCAGCATTCATTCTGTTAGCGGGAATCTCTTGTGATTGTAAGTAAAACTCCACGTTTCTTTGTCTTCCGAACCCCAGATCTCTTTTGTCGGCAAACATCTCAGCACACGTATTCCGGTCCGAACGCACTCAACAAATGCAATCGCAATTGTATGCAAGTCGAAGAATGGACCCGGTCGTCAACGGACCCTCGATCATAATATATTCAACTGCGTTCATTCAACCTATCACTGAATAGTCTCGACTCTCCAGGTTTGCAAACAACAGGAATTAGAAATTCCAAAGGTATGGGAGAACCAGGTATACGGACCATTCCCTGTGCTTCCTGACTTACCGTGGCTGCATCATGGCAGCGCAGCAGGTATTGCTAGGAAAGGGTCCTTCCTTTTTTGGAAGCGCGCATAAGGTGGGCTTAGATAACGAGCGAGCGAGTAAGCGAAAGCTCAAGCTGGTATCCGTATAAACAAGATGTATATGTCAAGGTCCATTTTGCGGTATGTTTCTACTGCATAATAGCTACTACTACTACTGCTACTACTACATACATCGAAGCAAGCAAGCAAGGAGAAAGAGTTACTAGTTACTAGTTATCTGTGGAGCGTGCGTGAATGAGTGAGGGTCCGTGATTATGTCTGGTATGGCCGGAGAAGACTATGAAACGAGTATAAACGTAAGACTAAACTAAGTAAAACACTAAACGAAGGATAACAACGATAACAGGGAAGGTAGGGTAACATAGATATACATACAGGGAAAGACAGGGAAATGAACGGGAAGGGGACGAAACGAAGGTGGGTCGAAGAGACTGATGTACATGTGGGGAAGTACGATTCAAAGTGGCGTAACAAGGAAGACCAAGAGATTGAAGGGGCGTATATGGGCATAGAAAGAGCGGACGGGAAGGCCAAATTTCAAAATTAAATGTTTAGGAACACGAGGAAGAGGGAATGCCGGGATACCCGGCGAGACCGAGATTAGCTGCAGCGAAATTGACTGGTCCGGGCGCAGCGAAGCTGAGGTCGTTCTTTTCGAAGGAGTATCTCGGCGGCGGGCAGAAGAAGCTGGAAATGGTGGATTTCTACTATGGGATCCCTAGGGAGATGAAACATATCTTGATGATGATTTCGATCTAGGCTTCATTTCTTTTGGTGATGGTCATGAGACCCGGGACGCCCTTCGCATGGTCAAGAGCGACTGGGCGAGCGCAATCAGGTCGAGTGCAGTGCGTGGCGGTAGCAGAGTAGTTGATCTACAGAAGAAGAAGGGAACACAATCAGAATCATAAGTTTGATGGGGGAGTTGAGTGTAAGATGACGATCGAAGAAGAAGGTGATGACGCAGAGCCTTGCAACGATCCGTACGCAGATGGCAACCAAAGGGTCACACATAGAAGAGAAGATTACCCACCTGAACCTTGTAGGAGCCATGCTTGGGACCACAGATAGTACAATCCCACCTAGAGATGTGATATCGCTAAGTATCCATCAAGGGATGGAGAGATGACGGAACATGACTCACTTTTCGTCAGCGAGGGCGTTAGCCCCAAGATTCTCGACATTTTCCAAAATGGTCCTCCTGGTCAGCTTGAGCAGGGTGCCTGCGTTGACACCCCCAGCGCATTCGAAGCGATCAGTGTATTCCAAAGGGACTCGAACTGCATGCTCGTCTTGGTCCTCGGTATCCCGAACAACGGGATGGGTGATCGGCTCGTCCCCGGACGTTGACACGACATGGTTGGCCTTGGAGCTCGAGATTGCTCGCGAGCGCGAGTAAGGGCTTCCTGCGATCCGGCGAGCGCGGTTCCTCCCAGGGCTCGTTGGTGGAGTCAACACCAGTCTGGAGCCCTGGCCTTCGGAAGGCGCAGCATGACTGACAACGAGAGGCGAAGGGCCGGCGGGACGAGTAGCCTTTGTCTCTGGTTCTCCTTCTGCTGCCTTCCTTGCCTCTGAGGCCAGCGACGACCGCGACTGGTGTCGGCGCAAACGAATGAAGAGATTCGCGATCTCTGAAAAGCCTAGCTTGAATTTGGTGGGCGTAGACACGGCGGAAGGGGCGTCCGATGCCGAGGTTGAAGCAGTCGCTGCCGTGGCCGCTGTGTTGGTGGAGGTGGAGGGGGCCATCTTTGCTGGGCCAGTGGAGGTCGAGCGAGTACGCTGGTGGAACATACTGGCGACGTGGAGGCTTGTGCAAGGGCGGAGTGGATGAGGTGGATGGAGGGAAATTCCAGGGACGTCAGGCCGTCAGTCGCGTGAGGCTCGCCCTTTTATTGCCGGGCGTGTATGTGCGGAGTTTCCACCTTCGGCCACTAGAATGATTGCAACTCTAATCTCCCCGGGCGCTCTGTGCTTCCGAGTTTCATATCTCTGGCAACGAGAGATGCTATTTGTCCTGCTTTGGGCCGCACAAAGAAGGATCTATAGCGCTTGTGTTTCAGAGACAACGCTTCTAGTAACGAGGGCAGATGGATTACTAGCCTTGAATGCCGAGCAACAATAGGTAGTACTGTCCAAGACTCTTGCTGGAGAGGAGCGTGCTGGAACCTCCTTCGGCGCGGGGATTCGTATCAGACTATCAGCATGACGCATCGTAACAAGTAGACAATTGGATCTACCATCATTGTCCCGGAGCCTCGACACAACTGATATCCATATCACCCGCAACGTGTCCGGGGAGTTGTGGAGCCACGGATCTTTCCAGGAGTTATGACGCCCACCAAAGCAACATTTCGGTCGGTTCCTACCTGTTCCTACCTGCGAGAAGGACATGACGTTCCGGTTAGGAAAGAGCTTGACACCCACCATGCACCATATCTCCATGTCTTCATCCCAACTTTCATCCAGGAACCCTGCCAGAATTTCCCCCGCTCTACGACCATTCTCGTTCCCACCGATCGTGCCCCTTTCATTCCAGTGCAATCCCCCCTGATTGACCGCCAACAAGGAAGATCTCCCTAGATCCAGAAGAGCGTCCAGTCATTGGTACCGACTTTGATCTCCTGTACGATTTTAGGAAAAAAGGTGCGAGGAACTCTTCCATTCAAAGTGAACCGACAGGCCAAAAATTAATCCCCGATGGAAATCATTACCATTATCAACCCAGTCGGTCAATTAAACTGAACAGTACATACATATTCTCCATCTTTAATTCAGAAGAGTTTAAAATCAACTCCATATCCCGGTCCAAAACCAGGCACAGAAGTTTCCCAGGGCCCCTGCATGTCAGGTACTTCCAGGTTTGACTGGTAATAATACGACTTCTGAAAAGAGAGTCGGACGCCTGCCTCTCGAATCGATTTGAACCTCCCGTCTTCTGCATCGGTCGAGTCTCCGAACGGAGAATCGTAAGGGAGCTCGTGAATCGACACCTCTTCGATGATCCCGCCACTGCCTACCAACAACGGATCGGTCCTGGCCTCGAGGAACGCAAGGATGTTGTCTACCGATATGCGGGGTTTAATAGAGCATCGGAATATCTTGAGGTTCGGACAAAGGTATGGGTGGTCTTGATTGGGTGTTAACAATTCGATGGAAGAATCGTCGAATCCGCTCTCGTGGTCACTTGATACCGAAAGCACGGGGGGGAGAAGGGGTGCGAATTGGAATTGGTCTCCAAGGGTAAGCTGCTTCAGAGCTGGCGTACACTCCAACCACGACTGCAGATCTTCCCTTAATACAGTGGGCAGGCTGATTGACAGAACTTCGGTCCGGTATCCGTATCGTTCGAGGAAAGATGTTAGGGGAGGTGCGGGGCTGAATGGGAGCTCCTCGGCCGGCAGGGTGGATGTGTGGAAAGGTTGATAATGCACCTGCCGGATACGTGGCGTCTCGATCGACTGCAGCAGATGATGTGTCTGCAATCGACACCCAGCGACGTTAAGAGCCTCCAATTTCGACAGGGTAACCTGGGCCTCCGACTCTGGCAGTGGTTCGCGAGTAGAGATCAGTAGGAGGGAGAGAATTCGTAAGTTCCGGCATTTATTCAGAACGGGTAGCACCTCGGTGGCCGTGAGCTGTTGGTTCTGTAACGATATATCTTGAATGTACAGGTAGCTACCGTCAAGGGATAGGTGGGTAAGGTTGGTCCAATTGACAGGCATCTTTGAGATTCCGTGGCACGAACGGGAAACTTGGATCTGAAGCCCCTTCAGATTGGGAGCGGCAAGAAAGCCAAAGTAATTGGGACTATCGCCTGCGTTGAAAGGAAAGGAATATGTGTGTAGTCGCGCATACTTCAGGATGGGTAAAGCTTCGGCGACAATGTCAGCGAAGGGAATTGGGTACCACTGGGATATGTCAAGATCAATGGACTCCCATCGGCGTGAATGGATGGCGATTTTGGAGGCAAAGCTTTTCAAGATGATGCCTCCGACATCAAGTGAGGGTCCGCGTAGATTGATCGAAAGAGGGTAGCTTTCCGACAGTTCGAGCCATCGGTCGAATTGGTCGAGACACAATGCTACCCGCTGCTGCTGTTTGGGATTCACAGCAGTTCCGAAGAAATTGCACAGGTGAGGAAGAGTAGGGAGTTCCACCGATGCCCACAGCTGCGGTGTGGTCAACGTTATCTCCCTCCACTGCTTGCACACCCTCAGCAAGACCAGTGGTGCATGGCAGATGCTGAGATTAAGCCTTCCCGTGGCTGTGGCCGTTACAGAGTGCTCGAAGATGAGCTCCATGATCTCTCGAGGAAAGCGACGGATGAGAGACGAAAGGGACTTGAGGGGCTTGATGACCCGTAGAACGTCTTCCCTCTCTTTCTTCAGCCTGGCGACCTTGGCCTCAGCTTCCTCGAGGTCTTTTTCCAGCTGTGATAGGCGGGCGTTGTGCGGTGCGAGCAGTTTCTCGAATTCGAGAAGCTCTGTGGCAGAGGGTACATGGTTGGTGTCGTAGAACTGGGAGAGATGAGTGTCCATGAGAAAGCAGGAGTGAGCGAGGCGAGTTTCGACGATAATGACTCACTCAAGTTCCGTATCGATTGCGTGATGGGCGGTGTGATTGGGCGTCAATTTTATGACGCGAACTGGCCGCTATGGGTAGAAAAAGAAAAAAGAAAAGAAAAGGAAGAGGTACTGGTAAGATACGTAGTGGGAAAGTCGCGTGGTACTTTGCAGATAGGGCGAGGGAGTTCCAGGAGGCAGTCAAGAAGCAGTCTTTGAGCGTTGCGAGGGCTATTGAAAGATACTACCGTTATCAAGCAATCGGTCAATTAAACCGCACAGTAACATACATGTTCTCTATCTCCAATTAAAAAGAGTTTAAAATCAACTCCGTATCCCGGCCCAAAACCAGGTACAGAAGGCCCCTGCATGACAGTATCAGGCACTACTGGGTCGGACTGGTAATAATACGATTTCTGTGTCACAGTCAAGGTTTTCTAGGGAAGGAAAACTGGCTTAAGAACGAGGGACGACGGTGGGAGGCCAGAAAGGAAGGAGTTGATTCGACGAGGAAGGCTAGCTACGAGGTATATGTAGGGAGCTCCAACCCGGAGCTTGACTTGCGCACGGACTTGCGCGCGGAGCTACGGACTTAAAAGTCACATTCTGGAATGAAAGTCGGACCCCTGCCTCTCGAATAGATTCGAACCTCCCATCGTCTGCATCAGTCGAGTCTCCAAACGGAGAATCGTACGGAAGCTGATGGATCGACACCTCCTCGATGATCCCGCCACTGGCTACCAACAACGGGTCGGTCCTAGCCTTGAGGAACGCGAGGAGGGTGTCTACCGATATGCGGGGTTTAATAGAGCATCGGAGTATCTTGAGGTTTGGACAGAGGGATGGGTGGTCTTGTTTGGGTGTCAACAAACCGATGGAAGAATCGTCCAATCCGCTCTCGTGGTCAACTATTATCGAAGAGTCTGTGGGAATACGGGGTGCGAATTCGAATTCTTGTCCCAGAGCGAGCTGCTTCAGAGCCGGCGCACACTCCAACCACGATTGCAGATCTTCCCTTGATACTGCAAGCAGATTGACTGACAGAACTTCAGTCTGGTTTCCGTATCGTTCGAGGAAAGATATTAGGGGAGGTGCGAGTTGAGGAGGAACTTTTGCCTTCACGGTGAATCGTCAGGGATGAGCTCTTGCGAGAGGCTGACAAGATGTATAGTCGTGGTAGCGTTGGCAGTGTGATGCTATGGGTAGAAAAAGGAAAGGAAGAGGTATACCAATTATTTGCCACTCGGTCAATTGAACCGCACAGTAACATACATGTTATTTACCCTCAATACAAAAGAGCCGAAGATCAACTCCATATCCCGGTCCAAATCCAAGCAGAGAACTATCCAGAGGCCAATACATGTCAGTATCCGGGTTGGACTGGTAATAAAACGGCTTCTTAAACGAAAGTCGGACTCCTGCCTCTCGAATCGATTCGAACTTCTCGTCTTCTGCGTCAGTCGAGTCTCCGAATGGAGAATCGTACTGAAGCTTGTGGACGGACACCTCCTCGATGATCCCGCCACTCCCTACCAACAACGGATCGGTCCTGGCCTTGAGGAACGCGAGCATGGTGTCTACCGATATGCGGGTCTTAATAGAGCATCGGAATATCTTGAGGTTTGGACAGAGGTATGGGTGGTCTTGCTTGGGTGTTAACAAACCAATGGAAGAATCGTCCAATCCGGTCTCGTGATCAGCTGATACCGAAGTCCGCAGGGGAGGAGGGGGTGCGAATTGAAATTCTTCCCCGAGAGTGAGTTGCTTCAGAGCCGGTGTACACTCCAACCACGATCGTAGATCTTCCCTTGATACTGTGGGCAGGTTGACTGACAGAACTTCAGTCCGGTTTCCGTATCGTTCGAGGAAAGATAATAGAGGAGGTGCGAGGCTGAATGGGAGCTCCTCGGCCGGTAGGGTGGATGTGTGGAAAGGTTGATAATGTATCTGCCGGATGCGTGGCGTCTCGATCGACTGCAGCAGATGATGTATCTGCAATCGACACCCAGCTACATTGAGAGCCTCCAATTTCGACAGGGTAACTTGGGCCTCCGGCTCCGGCATTGACAGTGAATCGTGAGTAGAGATCAGTAGGAGGGAGAGAATTCGTAGGTTCTGGCATTTGTTCAGAACAGGTAGCATCTCGGTGGCGAGCTGTTGGTTCTGTAACGATAGATCATGAGTGTACATGTAGCTACCGTCAAGGGATAGGTGGGTAAGGTTCGTCCAATTGACAGGCATCTTTGATATTCCGTTACACGAACGGGAAACTTGGATCTGCAGCCCCTTCAAATTAGGAGCAGCAAGAATGCCAAGGAAACTAAGGTTATCGCCAGTGTTGAAAGGATCTGTGTTGGAAAGAGAGGAATATGCGTGTAATCGCGCATACTTCAGGCTGGGTAGATCTTCGGGGACGATGTCGGCGAAGGGATGGGGTCGCCACTCGGATGCGTCAAAATCAATGAATTCCCATCGGCGTGAATGAATCGCGACTTTGGAAGAAAGGCTTCGTATAATGGTGCCTCCACCTGTTCCGGGGGGCGCAACGATTGAAAGGGGGTAGCTTTCCGACAGTTCGAGTTGTTGGTCTAATTGCTCGAGATACAATGCCAACCGCTGCTGCTGTTTGGCGCCCGAAGCGTTTCCTCCGTATATATCACACAGGTGGGGAGGAGTAGTGAGTTCCACCAATGCCCACAACTGCGGCGTGGTCAACGCTATCTCCCTCCACAGCTTGCACACCCTCAGCAAGACCAGTGGTGCGTGGAAGATGCTGAGATTAGGACTTGTGGCGGCTGTGGGCGGTACAGAGTGCTTGAAAATGAGCTCCATGACCTCTCGAGGGAAGCGACGGATGAGAGACGAAAGGGACTTGAGGGGCTTGATGACCCGCAGAACGTCTTCCTTCTCTTTCTTCAGCCTGGCGACCTTGGCCTCAGCTTCCTCGAGGTCTTTTTCTAGCCGTGATAGGCGGGCGTTGTGTGGTGCGAGCAGTTTCTCGATCTCGAGAAGCTCTGCGTCAGAGGGTACATGATTGGTACCGTAGAAATGGGAGAGATGGATGTCCATGAGAGAGAAGGAGCGAGCGTAGCGAGTCCTGATGACAATGACTCACTCGAATTTCCACTGCATCGATTGCGTGATGGGTGGCGCAATTGGGCGTCAATTCATGGCATGAACTGGCCGATAAAAGATGGGCGGAATTGAGGCCAATTGTAAACGGCGATGTCGTTGAAGTCGGGTTCGATTTTAGGGGAATAATCTCAGCTCATTGAGCTAGTGACAATTTCCCTTTTTGCAATTTCAAATGAAAGCAGACCAGTCAATCAGGATATTTTTGCGTCCATCGCGAGAAAGCACATCGTATTGTCCCGCCAGGTGGTCGAGGAAAAGGATGCCGTCTAAAGTTTCGAGCATATGAACCCAATCTTAGCTCAGCTGGAAGAGCATGAGATGTTCGAATCGGATCAGGTGCTAATTGAAACGATCGAGCTCAGCTAGAATCGCGTCGAAGCGTTGGTAAAGGGCCAGCACTAGGCCTCAGGGCCTTGTATCAGTTGGGAACTTGGCCAGAAGCCCGGGTTCGACGAATCGGCTTGGCAGTCCAAGAGAAAGAGGCCATAATCCGATCAGGCAGCAGTATGTATTACACTTAGCTCGGTGTCGGGTCGGTTGTGTCGGAAATGAAATACGGAGAGACAATGCTTTTGTTTCATGTTGACATGTGCAGGATGTAATAGAGCGAAAAGAGCTGTACAACAATATCAAGAAAGAGAAACCGATCTCGAACATGGACGTCCGTCGTGACTTTCTTATTTGTGTGACCTATTAGGTGTTCTGGCCAAATTGCGAGAACCATCTCTCATGATCCAACGAGCTTCAGGCTTGAGAAACTGCGAGAAATAAGAGTTCAACTCCACAAGAAGACTGAAAATTTTGGCTCACCAAACATCCCAAGTCGAACCGAAAGGTATTCCTCGTGGATCACATCCGACCAATACAGATTGGGGATGGTAGACACAAAGACTCTGGGATCTTGAGTGTTTTCCCTCAGCTTAATCTCCACTCGATCTATAAAAGAATAGCCGTCGTAGAGCGATCCAGGTCGCAAACAGATCGCGATGATGTACTCCTTCAGGGTCGTGGATTTGGACACACACTCGACTTGCTCTGCAGCAAACTTGGCCAATGTATCAGTTTCGATTGCTTCAGATAGCCGACGGAAGGTTTGCAGCTTTGGATGCAGCACGACGCTCTGGACTTCGTTATCTCGCATAAAGGTGCTGATGCTGGTGAACTGCTGGAGCTGAGATTTCTTGGGTAGATTGGCGATCTGGAAGGGGCCGTGCACGGGGCCCATCGAGAGGTATTTCAGGCTAGCCGGGATTGCGTGCTCCAGCTTTTCCCAGTCGTTTTGGCTGAGATTGAGGAGGGTAAGGTGTTTGAGTGAATCGCACATCAATAAGATACGGGTGATGATGGTGACAGGCCACGCAGAGGACGCGTAGGTGAGGTCGCCTCCCAAACGTCGTTTGGTGTTGGATGGTTCAGCACCGATCCAGAGGTTACGAACTAGCTTGAGCCTCTGGCTCATGCGTTCCTCCGGCACGTCGTGTGCAACATGAAACCTGGCTAGTTCCTGAGATGACTTGAAAATCAACGAATGGTAGATAAAAGGCAGTAGCCATTGGTGAGCTGCTTGGTTGAGCAGTAACAAGTGCAACGAGTCGCTGGGATTATCCTTGAGGTCAAATACGAATACTAAATGGCTTCCAGTGAGCATCTTCTTTTTTTGATGTTATATAAACCATATTTACTCTGAAAAGTCGGTCAGTAACAAAGCGGATGGCATAAAGATGGACTTCAAACCTTGCGCAACAGTTCCATTGGCAGTTTGGGTCTCAGAGACGCGTCTCCCGCCGAGTTTTCTCTGGATTCAGGCTCCATTTCAGGTCGAATTGGTGCAGTTGGCTGGGATCGAGATGGATGTCCTTGACTGAGTGGCAAACGCGAATGCCCCCTGTACGCGTTCTAGCAAGGCGGCCTCTCGCTATATATTACTCTACCTCTTGTCTTTTCAACCGATCTTAGCTCAGCTGGAAGAGCATGAGACTGTAACGGCTTATGTAAGCAACTGCCCATCTCAGGGTCGCCTGTTCGAGCCAGGCAGATCGGATTCTTTTTGAACATCTTGCAGGTGCACCCTCTACAGCAACTGAAAACACTGGAGGAAATAGGACATACTGCAGCAACGATGTCGCGGTCCAAATCTTTTTTAACGGACCTTTTGAACTGGGACACCCTCCTTCAANTTTTTTTTCTGCTTTAGAACTGCGATGAATGCATTTTTCGTTGGGGAATACGCGTTGTGAAGCGGGGAACTAGAAGGGGGCCGCCGGATATGTACTGAGCTGGAGCACACAGAACCAAACAGACGGCAAGTCGGGATTGCCATCGGTAAATTGAGGGGATTATGGTGACGAGTTGCGAGGATGCAAAATCTGTTGCGACGGCCCATAACCGTCGTGATGGGGGTCCAATATTATGATGCCCATCACGACACATCGTATGGGCAGATCACATCAATTGGTTTTCGGAATGTTATGGGCAATTCCCATTGACCTGTAATATTTGGAGCTCATCGTGAGGGTGTGTGAGGCTTGCAGCGTCCTCATGACTTAGCGCAATGGTTCAGGGCAGCCAGAAGGTGAAGCAATATGAGGCCCCCTTCATACCGGACAGTAATCTTTAGGATGCCTCCTGTGACATACCATTCTTATACTCGCATTCCATCCATCGAAAGTAGGGCATAATAGAAATAGAATTGAGCAATACAGTGTCTACAGGAGTTACTACGATTGTGCAGCAGGCTGGCGCTGGCGCTTGCGAGCAGCGCGCTGCTTCTCCAGGGCATCAAAAGACCTCTTCGCGCCACTTTGGATGGCAGTAGGGCGCCCCTCGGGGAAGACCTGACTGAATGAATAAATAAATAAATACTGGCCCTCGGTGCTTATAGTAATGGGGACTTACTTATTCCACCATCTGAGAAGCTCCTGCGCCATCTTCTTTGATTCCAGATCGTCCTCTTTGTAACCCTCGAAGAAATGGATGATAAAATAATAACAGTCAGCAAAGCTAAGGCCTTGATGAGATCTGGTTCACCCCGGCGCACTGCTGAGTCCAAAGAGAAGCTGCGTGGCAAGAAGGGCTGTCAGTAAAGAGCTGTCTTGGTAGCGAGAAGAGTAAAAACATACCATGACCGCTGAATAAGCGATTGCTCTAGGCATCACCTGGTTGTCCATACGGAGGAGCGCTGCCACGTCTTTCCGGACGGACTTGCTCGATTTAGAGGATGTACGTCGACGAACAGCCAGGCGGTCAGTGTTTTTGTTGCTTGAGTCACCGCCGAGATCAACCTCTTCTGCAGACAAGGGCGAGGTAAAAATGGATTTGTAAGTCTGTGTAGGTGGTCAGATAGACACAAGGACGCTCAGGCTGGAGCACGGAGCTGACCTTGACCAGGAGCTTGCTCTTCAGGTAGCCCTTCTCAACGCGGGCAGCATCACCAGTGTAGTTGGCGTAGAGGGCTCGAGCTGACAAACTAAGCTCGAAACCCTCCTTGAAGTTGCGGATGTTGGCACGAACACTAGCAAGGCTCGATGAGGAAAATCAGGAAGGGGGATTAGCAAGAGACTCACATTAGGTCATCCCAATCAAGGTCAATGGGTGAAAGGAGTTTGCCGCAGAGGTCATGTTGAAGGCCCCAATTGTCTCAAAACGAGCCATGAAGGAGCGGGGTTGGTTCCTCCTGTCGGTTCAACCACTCAGCAATCTTTGGCGTGGACTTGTGGATGTCGTCCCCACGAGCACTGCTGGTGCCCTGCTGAAGGTCTTTGTACCATCGAGTGAGCTCTTCGGGGCTTGAGGTGTCGATCTTGTCTTGGAAACCTGGGATGAGTCGATGGAGAACCTTGAAAGAGTGATGGGTGCGTTTGCGTCTGTTGATTGGGATAAACAGGGTCACGTGGTAAAATCACAACGCGCCGTAAACATCACTTACGCGCGTCTCTCCTGTTGCCTTTCCCGCCTTTCTTGCCTCTCTTCACGCTTGCTCTCATCGTCTGAATCTTCGTCCGACGAATCTTCATCAGAAGATTCGTTTTCCTCCTCGGCATCAAGGAATTCGTCGTTTAGGCGAACAATCTCCTCAATGTCCTCAAAGAGGTCCACTGTTTGCATAATCCCCCTGCCCAGCTGCTGAGTGCGAGGTGGCCTGTTGATGTTGCGGTGAGTGACAGTTGAGATGAAGATTTGAAAGTACTCGCTCATCCTGCTTTCTTTTAGTCTTCCCTTGGCCGTCCTCTTTCTTGTGGCTCTCCCATAGCCGCTTGTAGCACGCTAACTCCCTGGCTTCATCCGAAAGTCCTAAATCGGATGGTGGGGGCGGAGAGGAGGGAGGAAGAGATGACAATGGCTGTCCAGATGCTCTGCGCATGATGATGGTTGGAAGAAGAGGAGGGCAACGGGCGATATTGTGTTTTTATAGGTGCACGTCCTTTTTTGGCCTGTTCCGCACCCCCCATGTGCTCATTCCGGTTACAGTAAATACCCCTGTTTTGTAGATATTAGAATTTGAAATTTATATTTCTTCCTTGTCACCCACCCTTACTGCTGCGTCGAACTGCCCCTTGCCATGCTGCGATCCGCAGCAAGGCCTGCTGCAATACTGATCGTCATACTTGCCACCCTCTTTCTTATGTCTGACTTGTATTCTTGCATCTCGGGAAAATGCTCATTTAAGGGGCCCTCCCAGACCTCACTGCGCCGACACCAGAGTCACTGTACTGCCTATGCGGAGGTCCGATCCCAGGCAAATCTTCGTCGAGAAGAGCGAGCATCTCGCTCACGGGCTGAGAAGCAGGAGCGCCGCCGCAAAAAAAGCAAGCTCGCTCACAGTGCAAGCTCCTTGGCGCAGGGCTCTACTAGTAACGCTACCGCAATAGATGACACAAGCAGTGATGGCATACCGATGTCTGTAAGTATTTTATTTAGCTTTGGTTTTTTGCAGCATAACACAGAATTCTGCAGATTTATGACAGTACAGATGTCAATGCCACTGTCGACGAGACCCAGAGTCTGTCCCCACAGACTGCGAGTGAGCCTCGCCTGCCGAGCGCATCCCCCTCTGTCAGTGCACCTCAGCCAACCTCTCCGGATGGCCAAACTGGCTCAGTGCTTGCTGAGCCTCCGATTCCCCCTCTTCGCATCCGAATACGTCGCCCATCACCTCGGGAAGTACACAACAACCTCCCAGAGGCCTTACCAGCCTTGTCCGACAGCGACAAAGATTCCAACGACGATGAAATTGCTGAACAAGATCAGGGACTGACGGGCATACGCCGTGTCATTCTCACTCTTCGTGACAAGCTTACGACTGTCACTAACTCGTTTGGGCTCTTCCGCGAGTATCTCCACCGTCCTACTTTTGACCTGGACCGATTTGTCGCTCCAGATGATCTCGCCAAGTCTGTTGCCCAGCACGTTGCTGATGAAGAGCCTGGCCTACCACTGGACCCCAAGTATCTCCATGAAACCCCGACATTCAGCCTTTTATCTGAATGGCAAATTACTGGAAGCAGCGAAAAATCGAACAAAGAGATGGATCGACTCGTCAACGAGGTTTTTATGGACCCAAATTTCAACCTCGATGACGCTCGTCGGTTCAAGGCGCAGCGGGTAGCGTCCGAAATTGACAAGAACGAGGCGAGCACTTCATTTTTCAACCAATTCTCTGAAGCCTCTGTTCCTATCGAGGTTCCCTCTGGGAACCCTGATGTCCCACCGCGCACTTTCGAAATCCCAGGTCTTCACTTTCGTCCCCTTACATTGTTGATTAAGGCTGCATTTGCCCATCCCCTCGCCGCCCAATTCCACCTTTCCCCTTACAAGCTATTTCACCAGTCCACCGATGGGAAGGAACAGCGGGTTTTCTGCGAAGTCTATGATTCGGACGTATTCATTAAGGAAAACGATGAAGTCAAGAAAGCCAAAAACCCACCCAAGGACCCAAACTGTAGGCGAGAGAAGGTTGTTGCTGCCATGATGCTGTGGTCCGATTCGACGCACCTGGCAGACTTCGGGACAGCAAAGCTCTGGCCAATCTACATGGCCCTCGGAAATCTTTCAAAGTACATCCGTGCTCTCCCTGATGTTGGTGCATTTCAGCATGTTGCCTACATTCCCTCGATCCCCAATTCCATTCAGACCGAGCTTCTGAGCTGGTATAAAGCAAACTCAAAGTCAAAGTCCAAGACGGCGCAGGCAGATATCCTGACGCACTGTCGGCGCGAGCTCATGCATGTGGAAGACAACCGCGTTGTCTACACTGAGATCGAACGGGACGAGATGAGTTGATAGAGCTCTAGGATTTGGAAAGGGAAAAGGAAGAATACAGGATCTAGCTAATCGTCGAGTCTTTATATATGAAAGCATGTCGGAGTTCGAACGACGAGAATGGCAAAGCAGAGTCCGAAAATGGTAAGGTATCTTACACTCGCCCCTCCTTTAAAAAGAAAATATCTAAGGTAAAAGGATGTTGTGCGAAGGCCGAAACAGTTTAAGGTCACCAGGTCCCGAGGGATAGCTGGATCCGCCGTAGAAGTTGAAGGATTAACTACCAGACCTTTCCTTCCAACTCTTCAGCGCATCGGTGCCTTCCAGTTCATGTTCAGGGATCCAGAGATCATCTTCAGGACCGTAACCCTTCCACCGAACAAGGTATCGTGTCAATCTTCGAGTCTTGTGCTCGTCCAAAATCTTCTCGATGAAGTATTCTTCGGAGCCATCGTCAAACTTGAGGGGAGGTGGCCTGAGGTGTGCTCGGGTAGGAACCAATGTGTCGTCGTTTTCGTGATAACGCTTCAGCAGGGAGCCGTGGAAGACAGGAAAAATATTCGAGTCTCCTGGAAGGTCCAAGGTATACGTTGAGGAATTCGGGTTAGCTTTCACGACCGTGTACGGTCCGATCCACCGCGGCAAGAACTTGGTCACCCGATTAGGGTCGCCTGCCTTGAGTTCCTTCCTGCGGTTCCTACTAGAAAGCAGTACTCGATCACCGACAGAATAAATGACTTCCTCACCCCTCTTCTTATTCGCATAGAAAGCTTGGTCCACTTTCGCTGCGAGCAAGTTATCTTGAGCCTCGAACAGAACAATTTCGTGGAGGCGAATCAGATCGATCGCCTTCAGTTCAGCAGCGTCCGAGGGTACCGGGAGCACTGCCGGGACTAAACGAGGTGACCTACCCAGACGAATCTGGAATGGTGAAAAACCAGTAGAAGCGTTCACCGTGTTCATCAAGGCAAAACGTACTCGGTGCAGCGCAGAGACCCATCCTTTTTGATTCTTCTCTATGTGATACCGGATTGCCTGGATGACAGACTTATTAGTCCGCTCGCTGGAGCCATCGGTTTGGGGATGAAAGGAAGAACTCATCGCAAGTTTAACCCCAGACAAACGATGTAACGTTTTCCAAAACCGCGACACAAACAGTCGGTCGCGGTCCGAGACGATCGTTGAAGGAAGACCGTTCTCACAGTACCAGTGTTGGAAAAACAATGATGCAACCTCTTCAGCCGTGCTCGTGGTGCGACAAGCAATCAGGCGGATATCGGACCCTAAACGATCAGTGACTGTTAAAACGCAGTTCATACCCCCGTCTTCAGGCAGCGGACCCACAAAGTCCATCGCTATTGACTCGGCAGCCGCCGTAGGCACAGGGAGGGGATGAAGTGGTCCCGGGACCTTCGTAGTCCGGTCCTTGTTCCGCTGGCATTCGTCGCACGACCGGAGGTACAGCGTCTCGAGCTGGGACCTCATGTTTGGCCAATAAAAGCTATCCCGAAGCGCACCGTATGATTTGCGCAAACCAAAGTGCCCCAGCATGTCGTGAGCAAGGTGAAAGATTTTTGCTCGCACCTTGGCGACTTGCGGTATCACCAGCCGTTCTCCAATAAACCACAAACCGTCGGTGAGAGTCAAACCAGGTAACGAAGCCTGCACCCTGCTGAGACGTTGGCACCAGGGGTCAGTCTTGTAACCGTCGCGAATCAAGCCTAAGAACGAATCGTCGATACGTGCGGCCAGTTTCTGCAGGCGCGATCCTCCGCTAGTGGCGGCCACCACGATCTCGTCCACAGGCACATCACACGACATCATCGGACCACAACCAAGGAGTGGAGACACTGGAGAAGACTGTACTAAACAAACAGCACAGTTCTCGTCGTCATCAATCCCACCTCCCAGAAGTGACTGCGCACGCTCTTGTGCAGAAAGCGAGTCCTTGACGAAAACCGTTCGGGAAAGAGCGTCTGCCGCGACATTCTCATCACCCTTAACGTAAACAATCTTCCCGTCATATTGGCAAAGGAACTCCATCCAACGGGCCTGGCGCTGGGACAGGTCCCTCTGTTGTTCAAAAAATTGCAGAGTCCTGTGGTCGGTGTAAATGAAGAATGGCATTCCTAAAAGATCCGAGCGCCATTTCTTAAGCGCTCGAACCACCGCCAACATTTCCTTTTCATGTACAGGATAACGTCGTTCAGCCTGGTTCAGAACCTTTGATTCGAAGGCAACAGGCCTAGCAGATTCCCAAGTAGGCCCAAAGGACAAGACAGCCCCAGTAGCGACATTGCTGGCGTCTGTCGTAACGAAAATTTTGTTCTCACCAGGATTTTCATGGTCGATGAAGGTCAGGCAATCACTACTCACGGCGAGCTTCTTTATAGCATCAAACGCGGTCTGAAACTCAGGCGTCCACACAGGAAAATCGTTTTTCAAGGTCTTTGAAGTAAGAGGATCCAACACCGCTGTGTACTCGGCCAGAGAAGGTAGGAATGCTGAGAGGTAACGCACCAGACCCAGGAACGCCCGAACATCCTTAACTGAACGCGGCACCGGCCAGTTGACAATTTTATCGGTCTTCGACGTGTCAGCGTGGATACCGTCCCGGTCAATCCGATGCCCTAAGAAAGTGACAGACGTCGTAATTATCACCGACTTCCTGGCATTCAGAAACAGACCGTTTGCGCGGCACGCATCCAATATTTTACGGACAACAACCTCATGAGCCGCGACCGAGTCAGACCACCCTATGCAGTCGTCAATGAATACGTGACATATCTTCCTGATATGCTCGCGAAGCGCCACTGTCATTCGACGCTGATGAATACTCGGTGCGTTGCGAAACCCCATTGGCATTACAGTCCAGTCGAACGCTCCAATGGGTGTGTTCATCGCAAACAAGTGTTGGTCATCAGGATGAACCCTAGTCTGAAAGAACGAGTTTGTCATGTCGAATTTGCACCAGAAACGGCCCTTACTACAATCTGAGAAAATGTCCGGTATGTTCGGCAGGGGATATGAGTCGGGCACAACGTTCATATTGAGTTTTCTGTAGTCTACCACCAAACGGGGGTCTGCGCTTGGGTCCGCTTTTGGGACCAAGAAGGCGGGCGAGGAATGCTGTGATGAGGAAGGGACAATCCGCCCAGCGGCAACATGTTCACCTATCAGCTTCGTCCAGGCCTCACGATATTTTCGAGGAGAGGGATAAGAACGGGAGTCTAGGGTGACTTCTTCACTCTTCAATCTCACACGACAAGGCTCATGTTCAGGCAAACAGTCAACATGAGGTACCGGTCCAAACACATCGGCGTAATCTTCCATGATACGCTTATGGAGTGCAGCCATCTCCAGTTCCTCGTTCAGTAGCACAATACGAGAAGATATCGCAGCTACTGCTCCAAAGCGAACCTCTTCTGAAGGGGAAGTCAAATTACGGCGCCAAACAACCGCCTGAAGTTCGAGAAGCATGTCCCGGAAGTTGCGCTTAAGTTGAGAAAGAGTTCGACGTGTCCATTTGCTGGCAGGCTTCCGAGGAGCAGCCGACGTCACAGGTGGCCTAAGAAGGTCATAACGAGATGCCTTTGCGATCGCAGATCGGTTCTCAAAGTCCATCACAATACCATTCGAGGAGAGCCACGGCAAGCCCAAAATGATGTCACAATTGTCCAAGAGTGTAGGTACTAATACAGCCGTTATTTCTTTTGAAGACCAACGATTATCAGACGAAGAAAGAGTAAGGGAAACACCAAAACGATAGACAACTCTATCTTTTGCGGATAGCTGTAAGGCGGAGTCAGGAACCTCGGGGATCGCGACGTTGATGTGAACAGGCCGTGACAGGGCGAACGTTGCCAAGCCATTTTTGCGCACGAAGTCCTCACTGACGAGCACGAGTTGGGAACCGCAATCCAAGAGACAGGAGGCGGGGAGAGAAGGAATGTTGTCAGCATCCCAAACAAGACTCTGCCAGTGCAGCGAAGGTGCCGACAGTCGGGGTGGAACACTCACATCAGACTCCGAGTCGTAGTTGAGTGCGTCCGCTAACGCAGCGACACCGACTTCCTCAACCTCCTCCGCTTCGTCAATAGTCGCCGCAGCAACCGATTTACCCTTCCCCTTCGTACCCGAAGTAGCCGTACCGGTCCTTGATTTAGCGTTGAACGCCTTGCCTCGCTTAGTGGCGGCGGTACGAGCATCGTTGACGGTCAGCTCCCTGTAGGAAGAACCATCCGGGTAACTACCCAAACACTTGTCACTCTTGTGGCCGATATAGAACTCCCGGCACACAAAGCAACCATCATGATCCTTTAACAACTCGCGTTCGTCAGCGGTGAGAGGAGGGGGCTTGACCCTGCCATCAGCTGTGGCACTGTTCCTGTTGCGCCGACCGGTGTTGTTGCTCGAGGCGCCGTTGCCAGAGACTGAGTGACCTTCGGGGGCCTTCGAAGAACGGAAGAAGGCAGCTTCGGTGCGGATGGAACGGTCCTCCAGAGCGAGAGCATCAGACCAAGCTTTCAGGTCGACGATAGTTCGGAACCTATCCTGTTCGGCGCGAGACTTCAGGTGAGCGTCCAGCAGAGAGTAGACAAGTTTCCGAAGTTCTTTGTCGGACATTTCGTCCGGGGTACCTTTGAGTAGAAGACTCTTTGAGTAAAAGTCCATGTACCACTCGCGAAAGGGACGTTTGTTCTGTCGCATGACGCGCAACTCGGAGTCGATCTGTCCCGACCAATGGGTGTCCAACCATTGAGAGCGAAATTCGACCATGAAATCCGGAAATTTCATCTGCTCGAATGTTGCCCTGTTACAGTCGACCCAATGGATCATCCGATTATCGTGGAAGGAGGCGTTGAGAACCCTCTTCACCTGATCCTCCTCCTTTACCCCCTTTTCGTNAAAAAAAATTACGACAGGCGTTCTCGAACCGCCGAGTAATCTCAGGGTCGACATCGCCTGGCTTCAGGGAAGGAGGGGCCTTGGTGGAGACTTCCAGAACGGCGAGACCTTTATTTTCCTTGTTCATGTTCGAAGTGATGATGGTGACGATGTCGGAATCGGAAGAACTCTCAGAAGAGGGAGGGCGTGAAGGCGGTGTTCGGAACGGTGAAGATGATAAGGGCGGGAGCGGGGAGGACTGTTGGTGTGTGTTTGATAACACCGGTGAATTAGGCGGGGCGGGGGTGATGGAGACGTTCGCCGCCTGGGATCGCGTGCGAGTCAGGGTGACGAACTACAGGGAAATTCCAAAGGGCGGGTGAGTATACGCTCGACAGGGACGCGGTATACTTCACCTTGACAAAGGCGGGTAACTCGTTGAGTCAGGGGACTCCGGTGAGGTGGTGGTATGCGGTCGATGACCTACGCGATACCCAGTAGTGTCAATAAGCAGTGTATGCGGTCAATGACCTACGCGATACACTTACGGTGCTCTTGGGGACTCAAAAAAAAAGTGGAAGACAACCGCGTTGTCTACACTGAGATCGAACGGGACGAGATGAGTTGATAGAGCTCTAGGATTTGGAAAGGGAAAAGGAAGAATACAGGATCTAGCTAATCGTCGAGTCTTTATATATGAAAGCATGTCGGAGTTCGAACGACGAGAATGGCAAAGCAGAGTCCGAAAATGGTAAGGTATCTTACAGCATGCTGTCTGGAGACTTCTCCTCGACGACGATTTCATGCATGCGTATCGATATGGTATTGTAATCAAGTGTGTCGATGGCGTGGAACGGAGGGTTTTTCCCAGATTCTTTACATATGCTGCAGACTATCCAGAAAAGTAAGTGCGAGCGCATTAATTGACTTGGATATACTCAAATTATGCTATTTGCTAGGGTTCTTTTGGCGACAATACGAGACAAAGGACATTGTCCTTGCCCTCGGTGCTTGGTCTCAAAGGGCAAATTGGACCGGATGGGCCTCTTTCGTGACATGCAAAATCACATCTGAAAAGCGCGCCAGTATCTTTGGGACAAGGTTGCCAAGGCTCGCAAGTGGGTTTATGAAAAAGGTCGAGGGGTCAAAAGCGTCTACGTGGAGCAGTACTTGAAGGAAACATCACTTGTTCCAACAGTCGTAAGTTCCCTTCCGCATTTCACCGAGTGGATTCTGCGCTTATGCATTTTGTAGAATGCTTTTGTTGATCGGTTGGGTCGCAACTTTGACCTGACCCGCATGCTTGCACCCGATCTCATGCATGAACTTGAACTGGGCGTCTGGAAAGCGTTGTTGACCCATCTAGTTCGCGTTCTGTATGCAGCAGCTACAGATGGGTCACTTGTTCGCGAACTAGATTCCAGGTAAATTTGTTTTTAAGCTATCCTTTGTTGCAGGATAATTCTGACTTGAATCTGTTGCCAGGTTTCGTCGGATTTCAACCTTTGGTGGGGACACAATCCGAAATTTCTCGAACAACATGTCCGAAATGAAAAAGCTTGCTGCTCGGGACTATGAAGATATCTTACAGGTAGGTCTAAACACAATCTTTTGGTATTATGCATTGACGGATCCAACAGTGCTCTATACCAGCCTTTGAAGGCCTGCTCTCCAATGAGCAGGGAAACAAGGAAGTCACAAAGCTTTTATACCGCGCTGCTGAGTTTCATGCATTCGCAAAAATGCGACTTCACACTGACGAAACTCTCACCCATCTCGAAACAACGGCCAAGGTCTTTGGAAAGCAGATTCGACATTTTCATGATGAAATCTGCCCCAGGTTTGACACATTTGAGCTTCCTGGAGAAACCAATAGACGAAACCGCCAAAAGGCTCGACGGGGTGCTGCTACTGGGGTCCCAACTTCACGCACTCAAGGTCGGAAGAGGAAAGGGCTGAACCTTCATACGTACAAGTTTCATAGCCTTGGCGATTACGCTCTGTTCATTTGTCTGTTTGGCGGGACAGATTCATTTTCCACGCAACCAGTGAGTGCCTATGTTATTCATCTTCTCAGGTGCATTGATAAAATTTTCTTTGGAAGGGAGAACTCGTGCATAAACTGGTGAAACGCTTGTACGGCACCACAAACAAGTGTCAGATCGAAAAGCGGATTGGCAAACGAGTTCGACGGCTTGAGCGGGCTAAGCTTGCTGCCCAGAGGCGTGCACAACGCCTCAGGCTTGTACAAATGCGTCAGGTTGTGCACAATGAGGTTACAACCTCTGGCACTGTTGATGGCAACCAAACTGCTGAACCTCACGTCGAGGAGGATCGGGATCCCAGATTTTATATTTCGCCAAGTCGGAACAGTGGGTTGGACCTCTCTCAGCTTATGAAAGAGAATCGAGGTAACCCCGCTTATGATGTATGTACACTTTCAGTTCGAAAGTGTGTTATCTTCTCATATATCTTTTGCAGAACTTTGTTCGCAAGCTAAAAGACCATCTGCTTGCACGGCTAATCAATCGTGGATTCGACGGTGATGCCCATGACGATTTCACCGACAACGACCGAAACTCTGTGCGTATCTACGGCGACAAGATTTATGAGGTACGCACTTGCAGAATCAATTATACAACCTACGATAATCGGCGCGACTATGATATTGTCAACCCGAGGACGCATCCCGATGTTATGGTCTTGTCACAGGAAGACAACAACGATATTCACCCATTCTGGTATGCGAGAGTAATTGGGGTTTTTCACGCTCGTGTGATGACAGACCACACCAAAGCATCCTCCAAGAATTGGGAATGGATGCCGTTTCTCTGGGTTAGGTGGTTTGGGGCTGAACCGGGCTACACACCAAGTTTCCGTCATGCTCGGCTTCCAAAGATAGGATTCGTTCAGTGGGAGGAGGAGCCTGGAAACTACGCTTTTGGATTCCTAGATCCAGCGCAAGTTCTTCGCGGCTGCCACCTTATCCCGGCCTTTCACTCTGGACGAACAGCCAGATTACTACCCCACGATTGTGCCACTGCCCGCCAAGTGAAGTCAGAGTCTGCCGACAATTTGTCCACTCAAGACTGGACCAACTATTATGTCAATATGTATGTGATTCTATTATTATATTGGGTATGGTTGAGGCTAATGATTACTCTAGATTTGTAGACCGTGATATGGTCATGCGTCACTATGGTGGTGGGGTTGGCCATCAATCACACATACAAATGCACGCCGTTCCGCTTAATGATGAACTAGCACTTACCGAGCAAGATCGTCAAGTTGACGAAGAAGAACCAGATGATTTACAACAGGCCGTGGAACTCGACATCCAAGAAATAGATCGGGAGTTGATGGAAATGGATGAAAGGGGCGAGGACGGGGAAATTGACGAAGAGGTTGATGAAGCCGAGAGGACCGTGGCGATGGATGATGAAACCGATGGAGAAACAGGAGAAACCGATGGCGAGAGTAGCGATGGAGAGGAGGGAGCACTTCCTGATCTTGACTGATAGACTTGCAATTCAGCCAGGTTCGGCAGTTATCGCCACGAGACTTGTTTCATATTGTAGTTACTCCGTATCCGCTTACAAGGCACTTGTGAGATTTCTGGAGCCTCGC